>CALYDF020007199.1:0-12708 GCA_944474145.2 Dicrocoelium dendriticum | reverse complement strand
AAAGCGAATTACAGAGCAAAGCCATAGAGGATCCAGATTGTCAGTTCCTTGACTCCCTTTTGTACCAATTGGCAATCGTCACAGAAGCTGTTATCGGCTCATGGACTGCTTCCACCGAGCCCGTAAGCTTAAATTAAGCTGCTTTCACTGCTAACGGGAACCATACCTCCAGGAGCACATCCTAAGTTTACCGTGTTGTTCGCTTTACCGTTTCGATCGGGTATGCGTTACAGCTGAATATTCACTCTTCATGGGTTCATAAGAACCAATTCTTTACAAAGTTCTTAGATTTCAGTCTGCTAAGACGCAATGATGGCACCATTAGGTAACATACTAATTTATTCATGAACACAACTATTGCCAGCACAGTCAGACGATTGCTGGCTGTTTAAATATATCAGGCTTTCTATGGTGTTACCCGTGTACAATCGGGAATATACATTTATTTACAAATTCAGCTACCTTTATTTTTAGCATTGCTGTCAGGGTCCCAGAATGCGAAACTCCAAATAAGTGATCTTAGCCAACTGCCGCATACAGCTCGGACATCGAGTATTCACCCCCACGATCCAGGTTGGAGTTGGCATTGTCGCCGCAGGGTAAAAAGGAAATTAAAGATCCCAAGGCAAACATGGAGTTTAATGTAACAACATTTCCGCGACATAATCACATAGTTTTGATCTTTAATGTCAAACGTCCTTCGCTAAGAAGGAATTGCTCTGCACAGTGAAGCACTTCAATAAAGCATTTTGTATAAGTTTTGTGTATCTCTTATTATTCCGCTACAGTCCATCTCGACAATCTGAGGTATGAATACCCTTGCATGCGCGAAAACTGCGAACTATGTAGTTGTGGGTAGGCTCCTGATTCGCCGCTTGGTCAGTGACAGGAGAGTTGCCGTCAGTACTACGCTTCGGCCAATGGACTCAGCCGATGAGCTCCTTACGCTGTACATGCTGCTGGAGAAACGTGAAGATATAGGGAACTGATTTTGGGACTGAATTCCTGCATGATGTTCCAGACGGCCTATTTCATGCAACCGGGCGAAAAGTCCTTGACGGAATACGTCAGGAACTTACTGTTGGCGGTCATGACGAATGCATTTGCAAGGGATGTAAACTGGCGGGGAATTCACACAAGCAAGGTTTTTAAAGAACGCATTGGGCCCGTGTTATTATTGGTAAGTTGTGATTTTGCATAAAATATAATTTTCGGAAGCTGTAACGCCAAAATAATTGCGCCGAATGCCATGGGAGTATTACCAAGGAAAAGATTCGCTGTTGGATACACCGAATCAAAGAGCCGGAGGATTACAAACCAAACTCGCAGAACACACTCGGCCCTAGTACAAAAGCGCTGTAATAGTGCAATTTCTTAAACTTTCTTTAACCATCTGGTATGCTTTTATAAAAGTTGTTGGGGTATATTTCTTTGTTTTACAGCGACGTAATACAGCTGCTAGCGTGCGTGAAATTAGGTACAACGAATGCAGATAGCCCCACAGTTGGGTTAATTGTCAAATTTATCCATTGCATATGTTTTCCTACTTCAGCGGAACTTATGTAATTCACGTTGGAGGATTAGGGGGTTGCAGTGCAACAGTGGAGTATATGTGTTTAAGCTCAATACGTTTATACGTAGTAATAATTTAGAGCGTCTAGGAGTGCGTTTGTGCGCCCACTTGTAGTGTTCATGGAATTGCATTAAAAGCGACAGAAATTAGTTAACCGTGAAATGGGGAAGGCTGCTGCCAATTTTTGCTGAGCTCATGAATTTATTCTCAATTAGGTCAAAATTCGGACGCTCAGAAAGAAGGGCATATTCCTGTATATAAGTGAAATTTAGGGTGCCTAAGAATGCTTTCATATGCACACCTGTATTGGTAGTCCAAAAGTATTACAAATAATGGAAACGGTTCCCCCTGATGGGAAAATATTGCGTTGATATCTTTCCGTGCACCCGAATTTAGTCACTTAATGGCGTGTAAGTTTGCTCATACACAAGCATCCAGTGGTGGTAATAGCACCTTAAGCTTAATGGTAAATAGTTACGCCTACCTTTGTTTTTGCGGCTGCAATATTATAAGGAGCGCCCGAAATTTGACCCACTTGCTCAACACAGTTTGAAACCATAAGAAGGATCACCTAATTAGGAGTAGAATATAGTATGTCAACTGATATAATCGAGAGTATGTCCAAATCATCAAGCACATATTCAACGCACGGTATTGTATTTTCTTAAGTTAATTTTAGGGACTCTTCTGCCAGCTTTTCACTTGTTCGCAGAGCGTGTAATTCGGTACCATGCGGTGTTCCACCATGCAAAGGGGCATCACACTGGCGGTTTCAACTCGCCTGAAGGAATTTTTTCAAGCAATCAACTGGATGACCTAACCGAGCTATCGGTATTTCGTAATAAGTAACGCTATTTTGGTTCATTCGCCGACATATAGCGTCTAAGTGCAGACTTGCATTCCGCAAATGTTTTGTACCTATCTACGATAGTTTGGAACATATATGTGAAGTCCACCCAACAAGCTATTACTCCAGGATCATATTGGAATGCTCCTGCATGCATCGGATCAGTGCACACTAATAAGGATAATTTTCTGGGACGCATTGCTGTAAAAGAACCACACGTAACCCCTATTTCTTTCAGACATGACCTAAGTGACAAGACTGACCGAATTTTGCACCGGGAACGACTTTCTAGGTGGGCGTTTACGTTGAAATGTAATATCAAATTCAGTGTTTAAAACCGACTAAATCATCTGCCAGGAGGAAATTGGCAAATACATGAGATGAGTAAATATATTACAAGTAAAGGACTTTTATGCCCCTCGTGTTGTGGTCACGTTTTACCAGCGCCTCAGTTAGTAAAATGAGTTTTAGCTCAAATCGACTTCTTCCGAAGTCGTTAACGGCTAGCCTCCATATATCCATTGCGTTCGATATCTTCGACTCCATTGTTAAGAGATACCGATTATTACCCAGTTGTTCATGTAGCAACCTTGGAGATAGCGGAACTCATCCTAGACTACCGACCTCTTCTTGGACATGGAGAGGAAGTATTTGCTGTAACTACTAAATATCTTATCCCACAGAAGTGCAACATCTACAAACAATTGTTTACAGCATGGTCATTTGAGTTTCGATGACTCAAACTTTCACATGTCCACCGCCGGATGTATCTAAAAAAAACGCAAACTAATATTTGTCAATAACACTTGTATTTGAAGTACTCTAAATTAGCTTCAGATTAGTATCCAGTCGCATGGTCCACAATTTTTCTTGTGCCCATCATTGCCTGCCAGTTTTATTAGTTTTGCATCTGCTTGCGCACCTTCGATTGCTGGCACTTCCGCTTCAGCCCTTATGCTTCGTTACTTGGGTGCTTTTAACGGTCCAGTTTGGTTGTGAAACAAGGTGGTAACGACGACGCCGGAATAAATGTAACTGCATCCGTCGATATTTGAGCTTGTGTACACCCATACTGAAACAACTGGAAGCATATCGCTCATCAGTGCACATGACGTGAGACGATGGCGGCTAACTAACGCCTTTTGGCATACTGGCTGACCAATTCACGACAATGAGCATTTTAATTGAGGCCAATTAATTAATAAGCCCCGTTAGAAAGAGTTGTTGGGCGGGAGCATTCCCATATGTTACATCCATCCCTGGTGGCCAAACTTGGCTGAATGCCAAAAATAAGGTACACTTGCATACGAAATTTATTTCGGTGCTGGACGATACCCTGGGGGTGGGGGAGTCTGCATTTACTGACTCTGATGGCAATTAGCTTTTGGGTTAAACCCTGTAGCTACGATGTCGACTGTGGTCAAATTTGTCGAGCTCGATGCGAGCGTTATGCAAACCGTTCATAAATTTGCACCGTTCATACTGTAAAGTGCTGAATGTTAACGTCCCCGTGATCCAATGTATAAATAGTTTATGATATGCAAAAAGGCAACTAATTGGCAAGCCCAGCAAATTGGCTGTGATCATATCAGAATGGTATAGTGAAGGGTTTTAGAAACTTTTATTGGATACAACACTGAGTGACCAGTTGCTATGTCGAAGCACTCGAATTCAGCAGGTATTTTGGCGAAAGGATCGACTGATGAACTGATCGATCAGATGAACAAAAATCCTTAAATAAATTCGTCGTCAGCATGTCAGTAAAACTTGCTTTACGTCTGATTTGTTTGATTAGTATTATCATATAACACCTGTGGAAATCTTTCAATGGTTAATGGCTGGTTGTCCATATTTTATAAATTAACAATGAAAAAGCGGATTAGTTGGTGTACAAGTGTGTTTAGGTGTGCTGGTGGAGGTTTTTCTGGATTAGTCCATACGATTCCTTGTACTTGAACATGAATGAATTTTGGGTGCTATGCTTTCGCAGTGCAATGAGAACACGTCACCAATACAACATATTTGACAAACGTAAAGAAAACACTATGATACTTATCGTTAATGAGACGGTTCAATTTATATGTTTAATTCAACTAACGTTACTAGCTAATATGGAATATCTGCATGAGATATTTTGCCAAATCTATACTCTGCTCTATCTCCTAACCTTCCAAAATTACACATACTGCTTTATAATTAGCCAACTTATAGTATACAAGATAAGAAGAAGCCCCAGTAGAATACGCCGCGAGGTATATATGAGAAAACCGATTACCAAAGCCGGAACTGGCCAAGCTATATTTAAATTTTAGTTGGAAACCTGATGATATATCAAGGTTTAAAGTTAACATATTTTTGTGGGATTGGTGAAATTATCCCTCATTTCCCTGACACGTGCTTTACAGCTGAAGGGTCAAGTTTCATGGGCGCATAAAAGTTATTTCTTGAAGACTTGATTTAATCTCAGCTTGCCTCTGTCACTGCTACTCCGGTCCTTAAGCCAAATTGCCTAACTTCCTGATTGCATTCATTGCAGCACGCTGTTTTGCGTTGTTTGTGAACATGAGATGTGTCGTTATGAGTGGGGAGAAATAGCTAACGATGGTTGATTATTGAATTAGAAGACGCACGCACGTAGGCACATAAGATATATTGCTAAACGCCGTTCAGAATGTGCTGCAGCAGTCCTGTTCTCTTTCAAGTATGGATGCTTATACTATGAGCTCGAAAATGAAATAAACGAAGATTTACAATGAAGACGGTTGTGATACGTTAGACATCGTGGTTTGTCGCTCGGGCAACATGGGTGTGGCGATGAGACACAGCCTCCATTATCTGGGACGAGTGAGAATTAATGAACCTTTGCTAAACTGATTTAATCCGTTCCATCCTATGCACGTCCGACCTTTGTGCGAAAACAAGGTGTAATACTCGCATTCACAAAGCTGTTCAAGCTAAACCACTGACTTATCAAAGTCAACGGAAGCCACCAAACCACTCAGTATGTAGCTTGGTTGGAAGTGCAGAATACGGTAGGTGCATTCCAAGTGTAGGGGGGAACAGACTGCTGCTTATACATGCAAATACCGTCTGCTGATTAAAACTTGCAGGGTAACCACCTACCGTCACCAAGTCTAATAGCTATAGCAGATATCGTTAAAAATAACAGTAAAGGACTCAGATTTATTGTACATGCAGATTATCCCCACCCGTCATGTTCAGCTATGATAGATGGTAAAAAGATCTTGGTTACCATATGTCGCGCGGCAAGAAAGTTATGTTTCACCGAGTCTCCAGGAGACAACCAGGATAATGTGTCATCAGTTTCAGTACGCTGAGAAAAATCCTGTCACTTTTGTAGGGGCTGTACAAGTGACCTATTTGACCTCCTGTGTACGCGGTATAGTTACATGGAATTTAGTCAAGACCATTCGGGGTGGCGGATGTAAGCCAATTTACGTCATATGATGATGAATGAGGCGGGAGGCTCTTGGGTGCGTGTTACACCGAATTTGAAGCCATAACATTTAACGTCATATCATGAGGAACCCGAATCTTTAACAAGCGTTTTCTACTGCACCACAATAAACGATCCGGTAGTTTGCTGCGCAGTTCATACCGGTAATCCTTGTAATCCTATTGCTGCATAGTGCTTGATTTGGTTGGAAGTACCGTAAAGTGATCAGACTCGCATTTGCTGAAAAATCGTCTCATGCATTACCATCACGGTAACCATATTCTTGTACTTATTATGATTGAGAATGAACAGTTTAAAAATATATTTGGCCCAAATTGTCTATTGCTGGATTTAGCGTACGCCTTAGACAACAGAAAATATGCGACTCGTGTTCTGGCGAGGTTTCACCGTGGGTGCGTTATCAAGATTCTGAAATCCAGTGAACTGGCATTATGAACATATGAAATGAAATTATTTGATTTAATTGGTTATATCTTTCGAAAGTAAAAATAGCTTTCCTTAAATACAGGTTATGCTTATTGCAACTTACGAAACCAACCTGTTCATCGAGTTCGTACTACGATGGGCGTCTAATGTTTCCATGAATCGTTGTTTGTCTCTTCATTTCCCTTGACACGCCGAAAACGCCGAACAAATAACATCGTAATTGGACGGACTTTTTCTAGTTGGTACAGTCCTAACCATTTTGGCTGCAATTAACTTGCCCTTATTGAACTAAACATTCAGTCAATGCCTCTCAATGGGCGCCATTCCTTAAATTCGCCCCGCTGTCTTGCGGGTAGGTTATTTAGCCAAAGGCTCGGGGTGGAATTCCTTAAGTTAACTCCCTACTTCGACTTGGGCAAACGGGTAGTATCACGCCCCATCGCAAAACCATGGACTGTATTACAACTTGCTCATCAGCTGCTGTTTCTGCCAGTCACTTTCACGCGAATTCATCTCCCGCCAATTTTTTGTTTGTTAACAATCCTCACTTTCCATTACCCGATTTATGTGCTCAACAATCTGGCTGCGATTCCGGTTGCGCCGCGAACCACGGAGTCCAACCTATGGCTCTCCTTCGTCCTCGATCATCGTTCCGTCTAGCGTGCTTCAACGTTCGGACGCTCATGGAGATTGGACAGCAAGCCGGTCTAGCGCGCACCCTAGACTCCCTAGACTTTGATGTCTGCTGCCTTTCAGCAACCCGATTGCAAAATCCCAGCCCAGTGCTTACACTGACATCCCCCACTGATCACGAAGCAAATATCACCTGCTCTTTCTGGAGATCCATAAGCAGCCTAAGCGGGTCTGGCTGGTGTAGGTATAGCAGTAAGTGACAAGGCCGACGCTTCATTACTGGACTGTTTTCCGATTAACAGCCGACTATGTGCAGTTGGGCTTCGTGGTTCATGTAGATTCAACAGGCACCGCGAAAGAGACACAACTTGTTTGTGATATCCATGTACGCTCCAATTGACTGCAGTGGCGACTCGGTCAAGGACGAATTCTACCGGGATCTACAACAGTTCTAGTCTAATGCTAAAAGTCGGATGTCGTTATCCTTGCTGGGGATTTTAATGCACGAGTTGGCCGCCTGTTACCATAGGAACGCCAGCTTGGTAGTCATCACGCGCTCGATGACAACCACTCTGGTAAAGGAGAGAGACTTCTCACATTGTGCGAAGACAACTGTCTGTTTCTTTAGAACACTAACTTCAGGCGTACGAAGTAGCGTTTCGCAATGTGGCGTCCCCGTCTTCAACACAACCGTGGTCTCAACTTGATCACATTGCAATTAGCTTCAGATAGCGCGGCAGCGTACTGCACTGCAGGTCCTTTTGGTCCATCTTCGTTGACTCAGATCATGCTCTGGTCTGCGCAAAAATCTGTAGGGGTTTTAAAGGATCCCGAAACAAGAAGCACTGCAAAATTGATGTAAACAGATGAACTGATTCGTCAGTCCAAACGAGCTATCAGTCTTCATTGGCATATGCACTCAGTTACAATCGACCGCAAGAAATGAAACAACACTGGACTTGTTTACAGAAGGCAACGACTATTTCCGGATAGTCATGCTGCGGCCTAACTCGACGCCCATTGAAGGCTTGGATTTCTGCTCATTCTCTGGAGCTGTTCGAATGCCGCAAAGATATCCCGGCGGAATCAGATTGGAACGAGCGGCGCCGTTCTGCCAACCGGCTTCTCAAGTAAAGCCTACGCAAGAATCGCGAGACATAGTGGTCTGAGCGTGCTTTAGGAATGGAGACCGCTGCCCTCTCTAGCAACACTCGCAGGCTTTTCCAACTCATTCGGTCTACTGGCCTCAGTAAGTTTGGTGTTAGTGATGTCATTTGAGAGGCGGATGAGTCTCCGATCACCAATCAAACAGAGGCGTATGGATCGTTTGGCCGAGCACTTTCATTCGCAATTCAACTTGTCTCCGCCATCCATCAGTACATGCAGTACACTTTGTTGTCCACCCAGGCTAGTCCCTCTGAATCCACCCAGCGAAGCGGAAGTCCGCCTCGAGATTGGACGCTTGAAGCGCTTTAAGGCTGCCGGATTAGACGGACTTCCTCCGGAAATATTCAAGTACGTTGGTGTGGCCATCATTAACCAACTGCCCGCGCTGTTCGCAAAAATTTGGCATGCAGAGAGTGTCTTCCTCCTGGGGCGAATCAGTCATTATCCAGATTTTCAAGAAAGGCCCTCGCACTTCATGTGTAAATCATCGCAGGATTAGTCTTATTTCGGTTGCCTCTAAGCTGTTGGTATCCATTCTGCTTCGCGGGCTATCCCCAGTACGTGAAGCATACAACCGTGAAGAACAAGCTGGTTGCCATCACGGCGGCGGATGAGTGGATCAAATATTCACGCTCCGCCAGCTCCTCGAACATCGCCACATTTATCACAGGCCCACTATCATTGCATTTCTAGACATAGGTGCCGCTTTTGAATCCGTTGATCGACCTGCTTCATGGCTTTGGTTACTAATGAACGGGGTGCCCGAGAAATATATCTCCATCTTAAGAGCACTTTACCTTCATACACCCGGCAGAGTGAGGGTCTATTGCAAGATTTTCTCGCAATTCATTTTCAATAGCGGTTTGAGACAGTGCGGCCCTATATCCACATTCCTCTTCAACTTCGCAACCGACGACGTTCTGTCGAATGCTCTAAAAGGTCTCCAACATTTTGGCTTAGAGCTTCTACCGGTTGAGCGCGCGACCGACTTAGATTATGCTGATGGTATCGCCTTATTGGTGACGATCCTCACATTATGCTACTCATGCTGGATCTTTTGGTGGTTGTAGCATCTAAGCATGGCATGAGCTTCGCCCCATCGAAGAGTAAAATACTGGTCAAGGATTGGCTTTCACCTGCTCCGGTACTCACTCACGAAGGTGCACAACTTGAACAGGTAGATAGTTTCGTCTACCTTGGGAGCTGTGTTTCTGCTGACGGCACTATCAACAAAGAAGTTTCTCTTCGTGTCTCTAAAGCTCGATCAGCATTTGTCAATCTGAGGCACTTGTGGCGCCGTCGGGACGACTCATTCTCACCAAAGGGCCGCATTTACAGCGCATCAGTTCCCCCAGTATTGTTGTATGGGTGCGAGTCTTGGCCGATTCGCGTGGAAGACATGCGTCGTCTTTCTGCCTTCGATAATGGTTGCTTAAGGAGAATGGCTCGTGTTTGGTGGCAACATCGATTAAATAGTAATGACGTTCGACGTCGCATCTTGGGGAATGCGAGTATTACCTTCAAAAAACTGGTTTTGTTGCGCCAGTTGAGATTGCTCGGTTAAGTCCTACGCATGGCATCTAAGCGTCTACCGCTTCACGCTCTATTCTCTCGTCCAGGACCTGGCTGGAGGCGACCACATGGTGGTCAACCTTCCACTTGGCGGCAGCACATGAAATCGCCGACGTTGTGTCTAGCCGCTGTAAAGTCCGTACGTCTTCTAGGATGGAGACCCAGAGATGAGGAGTGCCAATGGCTTAGCACTCTTGAAGTATTGTTAGCAGGATTCTGTTGTTCGCTGCAGCTTACACAGTAGGCACAGTCGTGGGCTGAGTGGAGATCAGCTGGTCCACGATGATTTGCATCTGCATCCTTTGGGCATGCTCGATGGTTACCAACGCAGTTTCGCTTGTCTCTTGGTGACACACAGAACGATAGGCAGTTTACGGCGAATGAAGTGTCCAAACATAATTGATTACGGAAGGGTTATACGCATCGAGTATTGCTAGGTGTTAGTACATGCCTCTCCACACCGTGTACTACGGGTTGCGCTCCTTGCTGTAACATGGCGGGCACGTATTGTCTGGTTAAACGCTGTGATTACAGTTTTACACTCTAAGGCAGTGGACAACAATGGTTAGTGTTTGACACGGACAATGAACAATGAATTTATGCGGGTTAAGAAGCGTTGGTTTACAAGTCCCGTTGGATAGTTGGTTGCGATATCAACATAAAAATAATGATAATAAAGATAGTAAAATAGTTAATACTTTAAATATGAAAGTAAGGACTTATCGTTTATTTCGCTGTAGTCCTGCGATCCTCTTATATTCACAACACCTACAGTTAAGAACAAATAATTCCATGGTAAACTCCAGGTGTAGAATGGAGACGTAGTGTTAAGTAACAAAGTGTAAGTTAATGAGTACATCATGCAACCGTTTTTTAAATACTGTTAGTGTCGTTGCATAGGCATAACTAATAATAACTGCGAAGCGATTTGCTGCTAAATTCACGCTTTGTTTCCGCTGCAAAACCCTTTCAATTCGCAGCCTTATTGTTCTATCCAGTTAATAGCAAATAACGTTCCGCAATTACTCCACGTATCATTGCATTAACCCATAATTCGCCTACTTCGTGATGGAATCACGAATAGCTACCTCTGGGAAAAAAGCGGACGCATTAGGGCAGAAACGCGATTGTCGCGCAGTTACGCAGCGCTGGAAAGCGCTTTCATATCACGTTGTTAGACAAATAACGGTGAAGGGTTTCGTGCGTTATCTCGATGCCCTATGTTGGCAATATCAAAGGTTACATTGCTCCTAACTGATATCTCATCATCTTTCAATCTTCTTTTCTCTCATTCCACAAATGCCGTGGTATTATGATTGCTTACCTACCTTGTTCGTCTTGTATTCAGTTTCATTTCTTACTCCTGCTCACTTCACGTAACTGGCCCAGAAGTGTCTGCTAGTGCATGATTCGCGAGGAGTAGTTGTCTGTTCCGGAAGTGATGCTTTCTTTGTTTCAGCTTTATCCACATTTCAATCACTACGTCAACTCCTGCCACCATGACCTGCTAAAGTGAGAACACTCAAGGGATAGTCGTATCGTTCCGTTCCCATTTAAGCTTCACCGGTATGTGGCATGCGGAGCAACTCATCACCTGCATAGGCATAACTAATAATAATTGCGAAGCGATTTGCTGCAACGTTCACGCTTTGTTTCCGCTGCAAAACCCCTTCAATCCGTAGCCTTATTGTTCGATCCAGTTAATAGCAAATAACGTTCCGCAATTACTCCACGTTAGGTCCCGGTAAACGTTATTTGCGCTTTCATCACGTGCTCTTTTATTCCGCATTGATCATCATTGAACGAGGTCAAGCAACGTCTAGCTGCATGCGTTCACGTAAAAGGCTGAACGAATTGGTCAACAGCCACACACTCCCCCCATTGCGATCAAGTAGGCACAGATCAGCGTTTGTTTTTCCATGTCCATATGTAAGCCGCTATCCGCTGGCTTTCCTAACACAAAAACCACCAACGATAAATCATATTTACTGCCTATACAACGGTAGTAACGCAAGCAAATAATTTTCTAGCCCTCGCGGGGTTGTTCTCTAACGGGACAACTAAATCGCGGAAGCGACGCGAGCATACGAAATACATTTCTTGGGATCCACAGGGCTACTGCGGGTGCACAAATGTTTACCTCTCGCAGCGTATAAGACGCGCCCTGACCCGATACAACGATAGAGTCAGAAAAGCACTGGTTTACAGACGATAAGTTTACTAACAGCGGAATATGTTACAAATCGACCTAAAGGTACAAGACATCCGTAATTCTTCCTGACGTGTTGGACTATTCGTTCA
This sequence comes from Dicrocoelium dendriticum, assembly GCA_944474145.2. Lineage (NCBI taxonomy): Eukaryota > Metazoa > Platyhelminthes > Trematoda > Plagiorchiida > Dicrocoeliidae > Dicrocoelium > Dicrocoelium dendriticum. The sequence continues at coordinate 711 of CALYDF020007199.1, read as the reverse complement.
CAGTGTTCAGGCGCAACCGAGGCCCGTGCTTCCGGTTGACTTTGATTTCCAATTCCGTCTTCAAGCGGGGTTAAAGTCTTACAGTCTTGGACGGTGGACAACAATCGTTGGTGTTTGACACGAAGATGGATACAACCAACCGGATAGAGTCAGTTCACTTGCTAAGAGCCAGTTAACGCGTTGCACACCACTGTCCCTTGTTACTGGTGTCCGCCCGTGCAGTGCTGGGACCATGTGCTAGTAATCAATAAAATCCAAATACCGGAAAAAAAATATCTGGTCAAAGCACCCGGTCACGGACCGAGGAAAAACAGCCATTTCGCCCCAACACTTTATTTTGCGCGGGGTCATTTAACGATTGTGTATATCCGGGAGTAAAATGGAACTGCAATGAATGAGGTTCTATTCTTCCATCAACAAGCCCACAATATCACAAAGGGCGGGAAGGAGGGGAGTGTGCCGGTGAAGAAGAGTCAGAAAGAGGGGGAGAACCGTCGAGAAGGGTGCGGTCGGGAAAAAAAACGGCAAGGATTGAGAAATGAGCAACTAAAAAGGACAAGGTGCGCACCCCATAAAAAGTGATTTTGAATTTTGAGAGTTTTTTTTGTTTTTTTTTTTTTATTTGACGTTTTTTTGTTTTTTTTTTTTTTTCTTTTTTTTTCTTTGGTATTTTTTTTTTATTAGTTCGGTTTTATTCACTATTTGCTTTAT
>CALYDF020007198.1:0-12645 GCA_944474145.2 Dicrocoelium dendriticum | reverse complement strand
GAGAGAGCATACCGCACATTTATGTTGCCTGCTGTATGAGTACCACTGAGCCTTATACCGCAGTAACTGGCAGTCCGATGTCTCTTGAAAGCCTGATGTCTGCTGTGTTCGCTGGACAGGAAATTTAGTTACTTTGTTAAGTTTCTGAACCGCTTAAGTCTCCGTCAAGTGGCAGTGGAAGATACAATTTGTCAGACCCGGCGTCTGTTTGCTCATAGTCTACTGTCAGGACATAATTTAGTAGCAACACTGTTGGCAGCGAGCCCTCAGCTACCGAATTTGCTTTGTCTCTTAGCCAGGGAGACAATGGGGCTTCTGCCCTTGACAAACTAAAGAGGCAGAGGGTTAAACAGTGGCGAAACCCAAGGCGGATGTACCATGTCCGTCGGATGCCGTATCCCCACTCCCCTCTATTTCCACCACAGCTGTGTCACCCAAGGTTGATTCGGTTACCACGTTGGAGTCTAAAAATCGGACGCAAATCCGAACCCGCCAACGTCAACATAGCGTTTGATAAGTACTCCGCGTTGCTGAAACTCGTATACTAATTGCAGTGTTTTTTCAGTATCACCACTAATGCATGCTGTTCTTCTAAAGGAGCATGTGCTAGATGATCTTCATTTTTTTAAGATATGCATTAAGAAACTTTACTGCTGGGCTTTTCCGGCGTCACTGTGCGAAAACTCACCAGACTCCGTAGTTTGTCGTCTGAGAAGAATATTGTGTGTTGCTCGGTCCGCTCCAGAGTTGCGCCAAGCTCTTCCACGTTTCGCCTTTAAGCTCAAAGGCACTGGTGTCAAGTTGCACTTAAATCTCGCCTTGATGGAGATTTTAAAATTGCGGGTGGCTGTGCGATATTGAAACCCGTGAAGCAGGAGAAAAGATCTGTTAGTTGATTTTCGGGTGCTGAGCCGGCGGTACACTTGCTCCCTGGCAGAACCAGTTCCGATTGTGCAGGATCCCGGGCTCACGATACCAAATACATACACTTGATCTGCAATAATTTGCATATCCTGTGAAACAAGCTCTGCCAAGTCAACGCCTTTATTGACAACTGCGGTGCAAATGTTCTTGCATTCACTGATACACGGTTGTCCACCGACGTCACGCAGACTGAAGTGTGTTTATCAGGCTGCGCACCATTGTGGTGTGTGCGCCATCGCAATGCGGCAGGACCTAACTGTGATGCGATGTTTTGTTTGGTTCACAGATCCATTGAGCTATGCTGCGTGGTGCGTTTGCACTTTCAGAGCCACTCATACCATATTGGACAACTGTTAGGGGCCAGACAAACTCAGCCTCCAGGTTGGGGGTTGGAAGGACGCGGTTCCCTATTCTTTAAAACAGACTCCTTGTAGCCCAACTCGGAACCCGCTGCTTTTCGGTCAGGTTTTTTGAACCAAAAGCTGTGTTTGAGGAACCTAATCCTGTCTAGGCCTGGGCAAGCTGACAGTACCCTACCCACGCAGTACAGTGAATAGCTCTTCAAACAGTTTCCTGCAGCTCTGGCCACCGCAGTGGATAAGCATCAGTGCCCTATCTGCTGCGTCGAGCTGGGTGGATAGGGGTTTGGATGCTACTGCCTACCCATCTAATTTCCCCTCTTACGCTTTTTCACTCTTACCGTCCGGTTTCAGCTTCACTTTTATCCCCCAGTTTTCAACCCCAATTCTTGGCCCTCAGCCATCTCGTTTTGACGCGCTTTTACCTTTTAGTTTCAACTCACGTGTGAATGTGTAGCGTCATTTATGCCCTGTCGACAAGTTCATGTGCAAGCAAGCGGCCAAACCAAATTCATCGGCTTCCATTTGGAGCCATCGATCAACTCTTAGATTGGCATGCCTCAATATACGCACATGGCTACAGATAGGTCCCCAGGCAGCACCTGCCCGAACTTCAAGGTCTCTGTATGTGTGGTAAGTACCAAGACGGAGGAATGTTTTAGAGAAAGATTGGACGAGTACATGCTGAGCATACCTGGATTCCGCTGTTTTGACTGCAGCTGTAACAATCCCTCGGGGGACACACTTGAGCAAGGACATGGCATCCAGCCAATGTACGGGAGGTGATGGAGCGGACATGGGTTTTCCCTTCCGCTCTCTACAACTCTATGGATTCCATCGATATCTGCTGCTTATCGGAGACCCGCCTGCAATACTCGAGCTCTGTGCTAATTTTGCGATCCCCTTCAGGTGACATCGGCAGCACTTTCTCATTGCGCTTGTCCGGTGACGATACAGCTTCGAGCAGCCATCAAGCCGGTGTTGGTATCGCTCAGAATCCCCTGTGCCCATCCGTTACCCGTAGCTCAGTTGGCTTGTAGCTGATGCTTTTTATTCCTCTTGTTTTTTAAGTATTGCCTAACGGTAGCTGAGGTGTTTCTCACCTCTAGCTAACGTGTATAATGACGATAATGACGGTGTGGCTGCATCATCGATCGTCGCGCAGGTGGCGTTGCTTTGTACGTCAACTCAGACCTTACTGTTCTGCCGACGTATACTTTGCGCGCTCGCAGATCCTTTTATATTTCTTCCGTGCAACTTAAAGTTGTGTTGTTCGATAGAAGCTCGATATGCTTGAGGGTGGTCTACTTGTTGTTATCCGTAAACATTTGACGAATACGTGTTTAGGGATGATGAAGTTTATTCGACTTCACCTGGACTGCCAGAATTTCTCTTGCTTTGCTGTTTCAATTTGTTTTGCTATTGCGTTCTCTATCTAGTCCTGTACGCTACCCTGCATCAGTTCGTTGATTTGCGCACTGGAGTTATGACGGGACAAAATCATCCCTTTTAGACCTTTGCTAATAAATTCCTCGACTTCGTCATGGACGTGGCACGCAACTTAGAAGTTGAAGTAACGGGGGCTCTTGTTCGCTCACCTGTGCAAGAAACAGGACGCTCGTTAAGTAGAGGCCTGTATTGTCTTTGGAACCTGACCTGACCTCTCGGTGCCAGCGACCATGCTAGTCAGTAACTTAAGTGCGCTGTTAGTCGTATGGCAAATAATCGTCCCCACGGGGTCCATATGTATGGTCTTTATATGAGTCTCTACCCGGGGCCAACTTAAAGTAACGGCATTCACGCTTACAGTTTGTGGGGTGTAGACACTTATGACAAACTGACACCTAATAGCCACGCGCGACTACAAAGTTTTGAACGAGTCTGCCAGTCAGACCGTACACCTCCGTCTACTGATTGGGATGCAACTCTGGATGCCAAATGGTATCCACCTACAATAATCCATTACGCATGTCGTCCGCATCACTGCATGTAAGTACATAGCATATATACACCTGGCTTTTAGACCGCCAGTATACGTGTGCCGCCCGGATTCCTTGTTTAGTGGTGCAATCCCGTCTCGGAGTGCGTGATGCCCTTTTTCACGGGATACAAACCATTTTTCAATGTTCAAGCTTTGTGGGTTACGAGCAAATTACACGCTCACCCGCATGGTCAGGAATATTTGTGAAGGGTTTGAACTTCGTAAAACATTACTGCATTGTGCTCCTGTACTTCGATTAGCTAATTCCGTCAAACACTGGTTATCATGTGACACTTTACTACGTCTTTCTGATACCCGTGTACTTGACGCACATTAGTGACCAGCATCATCTTGCATACACCATTGCGGTAATCCTGCCTCACATTTACCCAGTCTACCTCTACATCTTCCGAATGTCCGCAAACTAACAGATAGCAGCAATGATGTGTGGCAGAAATGGGCACCACCTCATTTCGGAGAGCAACTGCAAGTGAGATTGTCTGCCCACAAGGTCCGCACTTGCGGTCTTTTTTCTCCTATGTTGCACCCGTCCATATGCACCCTAGTCACAGATTGCGAGGTGGCATGGCCATGCTAGGTGATCATGTGTTTCTCACCGAATCCAACGGTTTTTTTATTTCCAGATAATCATCTGCTGGACATATATTATGAAAGATCTACGCTGACTTCCTGGACGTGTGCAATATCGATACCACTTGAATTTGTAAGTCAAACTTGCCTTACCTTTATGCATACTGTTTTCCTGTGTGTTTGACGCAATATGCAATAAACCGTTCCTCAGTGCTTGCGCGTTGTGAGTCAAGAGCGCAGAAAACGCTTCCCATAATGACGTGAATATTTGGAACCGGTACAAACGTCCGCCTTGAAGTGCATGGCATGTTTTCCTTTCATTACCATGTCGCGGTGCTTACGCCAAATTTCAGTGATTATGCAGTAAAGGGATGTCAAATATTTGCATTCCGTGACCCGAAACATGAAATTATGTGTGACCAGCGTAAACATCGTACCAATGACATTGTTAAAACCCATTCCATGCATGCTTCTTGAAAACCACTTTAGCCCAGGTCCGTGGCTTCGCACGTAGCGATAATGTCGTCCTCTATGGGATGTATATGTACTTGATCAATACTCCTGGTGGAGGCGCGCCGTGTCTATAGTGCATACTTTACCGGTGGTCATTTTGATGCTACTGATTTAGAACCTATATAAGCCCGTCAGGAAGCCATGTGAAGCCAACAGCTGCAACTTCCATGGTAGCGATGTTGATGCAGCTGCGAAAGGACTTATATGGACACAGTAAACAACGTTCATGCAAGCGGGTGAAGTTCGAAGTATGTTTTATTAGCGGCGGTGCTGATAACACCGCAGTGCCGCCAACATGGGCACCATGAACGCCGGTCACAAACGTCTGTGGAGAGAAAAATATCCCCTACGCTAGCCGCCATAAGGAAACAGATACTATGGATCTATAAGATAACTACGTCTTGTAGTTTACCTCGCGGTAATATTGCTGTCAGTGTCTTGGGGAGTATATGGACTAAAGGACCACCGTTCCTTGAGCCACGTAGAGCTACCGGCCATATTGATGTACCTCTGTTGGACATATATAGGCTTACGCTATCTAGTCCAACATGCATACCGGTTAATTTGCGAGCTTGCCGCCCCAGTTATGGGACCTATAATACTTCTCCGTTCACCGGTCATGCGGGCGAGGCAGTCAAGGGAGCCTCCTTTATTGCCTACAGTAATGCCACATCTGTGGCCGTTATATAGGTCTAACAAGCACCCATCTAATTGGCATGAATATCCAACTATATAGCACCATGTCTCCCGTTACTTGCAACCTGCCCCGTCCCTGCACTTCATGCATGATTGATCCAGTAAATGGCCATATGAGAGAATGTAAGTGTGAAGGGACCTGATTCACGTTATTTTGAAGTGCTTTGTCTACCGCGCCTCTTGCGTACCTTCTTACTCGCGTGCTACACGCTGTTATTTGGCAAGCACAACGCAGTACCACCCATGTTTAAAGGTGAGTGGCGCTGCTCCAATCAATTACTTTCAAATTAACGATGCTCGCCAATGCTTCCTTAATTTCCAGCTCACTCCGCATATAGCATAACCGGTACTCAGGTACCACAACTGCCCGCCACGTCGTTCCAATGCCCCTGGTTAGTCCGCAACGTTAACTGTCTCCGCTTTCCAACTGCTTCGTGAACAACCCGACGGCCATTTTCAGAGCCGCACTATGTCCTTTAGTCTTATGGTGCATCCTTACAGGCCAGTAGTGCCCACTCAACTGTTTGCATGCGCCGCACTACCTGGCGGATAGTTCAGTGGATGGGTCCGTAATAGCGGACCACATTATCTAATGCTCTATTACACTTCTGGTTCGTAAGCGCGGCCCTTCTACGCCGTGAGCGAAAACCACCGAAAACTTTTCGGTATTGTCGCTTTGCGGGTTATGAGCAATTTGAACACTCATAACTCAGATGACAGTGGTCGCATATGGTTCGAATGTCGGTTCTCACACCTAAGAAAACAATCCCAATAATACATAAGTCTGGATTTGCTGTGGACGTTTTTAGGCATGTGCAACCCTTCCAATTCCACCCCATTCAGTATCGCCAACGCGAACTTGGACAATGGACAATGGACAATGGTTTATTACGGGTAAAAAAGCATCGCTTAACAAGTCCCGTGGGATGGAAATTATTGCGAAAATCAATTGCATAATAAAGTGAAAAGCGTTGTGGTGGACTCACCATAGACTTATGTGGAATAGCGGAGATGTTCGCATATCAAACGTATAAATCCATAAATCCATTGGTTAGACGTTTGGCAAGAAACCGTTTGATTGCGTTTTGTAGCCCCTGGCTAACAAGTCATAAAATGAAATGTAAGTGAGACAATGCATCGTCAACACGTTTTTTAAACATCGCCAGATTGGGAGCAGAGACGACATAATTAGGGAGGGCGTTCCAAGGCTCACACACGCGGAGAGAGAAGAAATTTCTACGGCATTCAAGCCGGCTATAATGAATTGTCAGTTTCAGAGGGTGACCTCTTAGTTTAGTGTTGTGGTTCAATTCCAGCAGCGGACGGCAAATGTGGTTTGGGTTCTTCAGAATCTGGTAAACCATTATGAGATCCCCCCGCAAAAGCCGATATCGACTACTGTATATTCTTAGAGATTTCAGTCTAAGCTGATAGGGCAGATGAAAGAGGCCCCTGACGTTCTTGGTTGCCCGTCGTTGAGGAGTCTCGAGAGCAACGAGATCCTGTTTCTGCCACGGCTGCCACGCCTGAATAGCATATTCCACGTGAGGTCGCACGTAGGCGTTAAGCATTTGGGGAAAGATTGAGGGTTCAAACCGACCGAATGCTCTGCGAAGAAGACCGAAGTGTTGATTTCCGGTTCTCCTCGCCTTCTCTGCTTGTTTGGAACACCCGAGATCTTCCTGTACCAATACACCCAGGTCACGCTCCTGAGAAACCTTCGCCAAGGTGTGGTCTCCAATCTTGTAAGCGCTCACCGGCTGGTGACGCAGATGCATCACTTTGCATTTAGCCATGTTCAATTGAAGCTTGTTCCTCCTTGACCATTCGTAAATGCAATCTAGGTCATGTTGGAGCAGATCCTGATCTGTCTTGTTACTAATCGCCCGCCATATCTTGACGTCATCGGCGAAAAGCAGGAAGTTTGAGGAGATGACTCTTGCCAGGTCGTTGATAAACACCAGGAATAAACGCGGTCCCAGCACTGAGCCTTGTGGGACACCACATTCCACCTCAATTGGATTAGAAAGTGATCCCCTAACACGTACTTGGAGTTTTCGTTGGTAAAGGAAGTTGCCAATCCAACCAAGTACTGGATCTCCGATTCCGTAACTTTGTAGTCTTTGAAGTAGGATGCGGTGATCAAGGCGGTCGAAAGCTTTGGAGAAGTCCAGATAGATGACATCGACTCCGACCCCATCATCGGCCACTTCCGTCCAACTACCTCGTGCAATAAGTAGGTTGGTGGTGCATGACCGGTGTTGACGGAAGCCATGCTGTTCCGGTACCAAGATGTTGCATTTTTCCAGGTAGTCCATTAAAGCCTCAGCGACGACTGCTTCCATCACCTTCGCGAGCACAGGGAGGAGAGTCACTGGACGATAGTTTGCAGGATCGGAACGGCTACCGCCTTTAAAAATAGGGGTTATAATGCCACACTTCCACATAGTGGGGACTTGTTGTTCATCAAAGCACCTTTGAAAGAACTGTGACAGTGGTTCAGCTAGCTTGGTGGCCATAGCCTTCAGTGCCTTCGGGCGGATGTTGTCTGCTCCCGGAGAACTATGTTCACGCAGTGAGAGTAACTTCCTTAGCACAATTGATGGGTTGAAAATAACATTTGTAAACAAAGGTGTCGGTAATGTGCTTGATATTATGGGACAGGTAGATGTTGGGAGTTCAAAAATTGGGGCGTATTGCAGCCGCAGGGCATTAGCTGCTTCTTCGGCGCTTTGTACTCTACCGCCTGCCGTGAATAGTGGGGGTATTCCATGCTTCACTTTACGAAGCTTATTGACATGCTTATACAGCAGTTTGTTGTTTGCCATGAACTTTTTGGCTAGGCACTGTTGATAAGTTATTTTGTCCTCACGGACAAGTGCGGTGCAATGGTTTCGATGGGCCAGGAAATTTCCCCAAGTCTCTGAGTCGGGGTTAATCTTGTAGGCACGCCATGCTGCATCCCTTAGCGCCAGGCATTTGCGAGTCCTACTCCTTATAATTGAAGGCATTTTCGCGGGACGACGGGGTTTGGTCTCTGATGCTTTGTTGACGATGTCGCTGAGCTTATTAACGAACTCTGCCCAAACGTTGTCAAGGGGACTTTTGTTTGAGAATTCCCAAGAAGCTGCGTCGGCGAGTTCTTTCAATACGTGGTAGCGTGTGATTGTATGAGTTAGTTCCGAGTGTTCAGATGGATACTCTGCATAACACACATAGTCAAAAGTTATTACTACGTGGTCACTGAGACCTAATGGACTATCCATCAATAACTTGTCAATCATGAGCTCTTCATTCGTGAGCACAAGGTCCAATATGGACGGTTTGTTTGCTGTCCTGAATCTAGTGGGCGTGGTGACGTGATTGTACAAAGGAATATTAGCGATCAGTTCCTGCAAGTCTGCTTTGAACTGCTCACTGGGCGATGCCGAAACCTCCAGATTGTGTAGATTGAAGTCCCCGGAGATGAGAGTGTGGCTGTACCTAGTGCGTGTTACTCTGTTTAGGCCACGGATCAAGCAGGAATCCATTTCCAGAGTGGACGTTGGGGGGCGGTAAACGATAGCTATGAGACATGTATCGTTGTGTCTCAGTCGGAGACGGCACCAGAGTGAGTCGGTAACGTGTGTTTCCAGGTCCTCAACTATTGTACATTGTAGATTGCTGCGGTAGTAGAGTAGGACCCCACCTCCTCTGCTGGGGCGGTCGTTCCGGATGAGTGACATTCCGGCTATCTCAACCTCAGCATCAGTCACCTCTTGATGCAACCAAGTTTCGGTAATAGAAATTAGGTCCCAAGCTTTCGCAACCTGACGTAGTCGAAGTTCGTTAATTTTACTGAGGAGCCCTTGGGCGTTGGTGTACATACATGAAAGTTTCTCAGATTTAATCAATGTTTCAGAAGTTGTACAACTCATACGTGAAGTTTCGCCGACCAGTGAGTGGCCGGCGACTGGATGGGTGGATGAAGCAAATGAGTTTACGCCGACCATAAAAGGGTCGGCGACTAATCGTTTTTTGGATGGGTTGCATACTCTCGAGAAGTATTTGATATATAAGCCGGTATCAGATGCTCTGAATCCCGGTGTTTGCTCGTGCTCTGCTGTACCCCTCCGGATAGTATGGCTGCTCTTGAAACCGTCCCCGAGTCGGGTCCTGCAGCTGGCGTTTTCACTAAGAGTTGTGCCTCTACTGAATTGTCATTAAAAGGTGTTGGTGTTCTTGCTGCTTTCAGACGAATTTCCGTCGGCAGTTTGCGACGGGATTTAATCCAGTTCGCTAGTAGTGCTTGTGCCATTTGTTCTGACTGTAACACAAGTTTTAAGAGCCTGGGACCGCATCCTTTATAGTTTGGTGATATGGGGATCCTTGTCAACGCGGTGACCACCACATTTTCGAGAGAAAGAACCTCCCGGATGTAGTGCCATTGCTCGCGGTCATGCATCTGAGCATCGTCAGAAGAGGAGTCAGTAAGCTCAGGAACACCGTGAGCAATCACTGTTTTCTTATCTTGACATATTTTGTACCTATCTTTGTTGGCGGGATCCCCTGAACGTTCTTTCCACGGGATTTCGGGTAGTATGCGCACTCCACTTGAGTCGTTGCGGAGACGATTCGCGGACAGCAAAACGGCCTCAGTCTCGTCCGCCTAGTCACTTCGGTAAGTTATCCGATGTGTTGCAAGCGCTTCATTTTCGTATAATAACAATTCATCCCACTGCGTTCATGCGTCTACTAAAACGCCAAGCAATGTTATATAGATCGCAAGCTCCGTTAAACAATGAGCGTACAGTATCCTACAAATTAATACGCAACAAATTATTCCGTGTTCTTCCATTTTGGCACAGTGAGCAGATTTCCGCTTACATAAGCTAAACGTTTACTTACCTAATTAACTTTTGTAAAAGGTTCAGTGCATTTTGCCCACTCCAAGCCAGAAAACATGGCAATATTGCAGTTGGCAAGTGCATGTGGCAACAGTTATGCCGATGGCCCATTATTATGCCGCAGAATGATTAGCAGTGCTGACATTCAACGGAAGAAGAACGCGTCCCTACACAGGGAATGCAGTAATTTACCAATCGTCGAATGCGGTAACACATTCCTTTATTTAAGTCATACTTGTAAACTTCACTATTCATCCCCTTAATAAAAAATGCGCCTAAATAAATGGACATGTGTTAGCATGCTTTATGGTTGGCGGCATCCGGTTTCGGAGTTGCCTGTCACTGTTGCAAGCCACAGGACGTTTGCGCCTACAGAGGGTCCATGGGTGGCTTGCCCTGCACCACCAACAGCTCCAACCACACACCCCATATCCAGTGTAAACCCGAAGGAATAAGACCGGGAGGCATGTGGATGGGAACCACGTTTCATCAACGGAGCCGGCCCACACTCCTTCACAACAAACACAAGCACACTGTATTTGGGAAGCAAGCGCACACAAGGCGGTGGTTGGACCGTAGTACGCTCCACACAGAGTGCATGGAACCACTCTTTGATCCTAACACGGCCACAAGGAACGTGCACCCCGTCCCCTCCAGCAACGACCAACTGTCTCCTGGAGCCAGTATGGACGAGGTAGTGGGTAATAGACAGGTAGGCACCTTGTCAACATGCACATCAAGCGCAACCACACCGGGGATATCAAACAACAGCCAATCATTTGAGAGAGAGACAAGGAAAACAACTCGATTAATGCATAATGAAACGGTGACATAAACCTTAAGTTAATGAGCATATGAAGTAAGTTGTTTACAAACGACTTCTAGATAAGTTCACGAGGTCAGAAAGTATAATTTACGGAAATGCCACGAACACGAAAATGTAATGGAAATCGAATACAATTGGCTTAAGCGAGATGTGCATGTTAATGGAATAGAGTACAGGTAGACATTTATATGAGAAAGAAAAGCATTAGGATAAAATTGAAAACCCACCACCTGAAATAAAGAGACTTAGCATGCAAGCACGCGGTTAGTAAATCGAATGCAGCTTACCTAAAACGCTGCGCCGGTTCTGTCTACCTTCTCTGCAGGACCCGTCGTTGCGTCGGTAGTGGTCCCGATTGGCCTCGCTCATGGCTCACTAGACATTTATATGTGAATGTAAGGCATTAGGACATAACTGAAACCCACCACCTGAAATAAAGAGACTTTGCATGCAAGCACGCGGTTAGTATATCGAATATATATATATATATATATACAGGACTTTTTCTGAGAACATATATTGATGTGTGTCTTACTGTTCTAATGTAACTTATTTCTATTATCAGGTATAAAGATTGTATCAATAAATATATTTGTGACTCTATATATAGCTTTCCGATGATATATACTATCTGGTATAGCTGGTGTTTATTTTTTAACTGCAGTTTTATATCGTTAAATACACCCTTACGTTTATGCATAATATATCAGGTTATTGCTGTTCATCATTATGTTTGCAGCATCTTTGCCCTGTATGCCTACTGAGGGGCCGGCACATTATTAACTCGAAATGATTTCCGCGTCAATAATTTGAAGATACTTCACCACAGCGCACAACTGTACACTTCTTATGAGTTCACGTTATCCTTGTCACTTTTAACTGCTAATTTATGCCCATCACTATCTCGTTCTGTGTACTTCCCATATGGATCTTTCAAGTTCCTCTTTAATTGCATATTGCAGAATATTATGCTTCTTGATCTCCTTCAACGGTTAACATTCAACGACACTAAAATTTCAGTTATTTTTTCGACATGATTTCATTTATTTCACGTTGCAGATTCCCTGATTTCCCCGTTGTAGCAAAGGATACTTTAAAAAATTCAGAACCAACGAAGTATTACAGACCACCATGCGTGGTAAGCCTGAATCATACATTTCTTACAACGTTTCAGCACATTTACATTCATAGGATATTTGAAATAGGCTTATATTTATTAAACGACTATCATATTACACCGTTTAACATGCCTTTGAAATATCAGTACTTCGCTGCGAATATGGAACGAAGTTCCCGGAGTGGGGTATCGGCGGGAGCTAGAAAACGGGCACGGAACGAAGCAACGGCGGTAGAAAGCAGCACGGAGTCAATCAATAAAGGGGAATGTCAGAGAGTTTGGATCGGTAAAGTGGCTTCTCACGTTTTCATATATCTGTGGTTTCTTGCGAATCTGCAAGTGAAAGCGAAAAGAAAGAGATCATATAAGTAGTCTTTAAACCCACTCACGGCGTGTTCGATTTCGTTACAATTATTCGGTTTGGAATTTTCGGGATGTGTTATCATGGTTACAGTAAACTACTTCACTGCAAACGTTACATTATTGTAACACTTACCAACACACGCGGTGCATGTTTTATTATTGAATCTTTAATACTTAATTCATAACTCTCGCGCTTGCCCACTTAGTGTCTGCTCATCCATTTTGCCTTCCCCGTGTCAAAATTCCCGCCTTTGGTTAGAGCTCAGCTCCCGTACTACGCGGACCGGGACTCTCACATCTGAGTTTTGCGTAGCGGTGGGTTCTGTTCGGTGGCTATGCTATGCCAACAGAAAGCTTAGACGCTATGGAAAATTTTGTATATATATATA
>CALYDF020007197.1:0-12721 GCA_944474145.2 Dicrocoelium dendriticum | reverse complement strand
GGATGGGACCGCGCTCAAGCTTAGCGAGAAAGATGTCGGCAAGAAGAGGTCCAAGGGGGGACCCCATAGTCACGCCATCGATTTGCCTGTAATAGATTCCGTCAAACAGGAACTGTCTATTAAAGGTACACCGCAAGATTAACTCCTTGAGCTTGGGCACCGGAATGCCAACGTTTAGGTTCATTTCCGTTATATATTCACAGATGAAATTAACAGTTTCGAACAGTGGGACATTTGTGAAAAGTGATTCTACATCGAAGGAAAACATTTGTTTACCATTTAATTTTAGCTCTTTAACTTTATCGACGAATTCGAACGAATCCTTCAAAGAATGAATGGAGAGTTCCTTACGTACGGGTTCCAATAACTGCACAATCCATTTCGCGACTAGGTGGTGTGCCGATGCGGACATGTCAATTATTGGACGCAGAGGGACTTGTGGCTTGTGTATTTTAGGCAAGCCGTAGAGCCGAGGAGGTTGGGAGCCAACAGGAGTTAACTGCTGAAATTGAATATCGGTTATCAATTTCATCTGTTTTAATTCTTTCAAGATCTTTGTAATCTTTGCTTCATCGTCTGCCGTCTTGTCCTTCTGAATTGTGTCATGCAAGAATTTTTCTGTATCCCGTTGGTTGGCTGGTGCGGGACTGAACAGTCAGACGGTCGTAGCCTAGCAAGTTCCGTGTTAAGGAAACAGTACTACAAGAATACCAAAGGAATATACTTTCGATAGAAGATTTCCATGTGGTACCCGATCAAACGCGCTAAGCATATCAAGAAATATGATGATCAGACGCTTACCACGGTCAATGGGCGAGCAACAAAGTTTAGTAATTGTACCCAACAAATAATACTTTACCATGTTCTCAGAAATCCGTGCTGAGAATTGTTGCTCACATTCTGGGACGATAAGAATTCGAAGATTTTGTCATTTATTGCCTTTTCATTATTCTACACAGAATGGAGGTATAGCTGATGGGCCGATAGCTCGCCTGTAATTGACGTGGGCCACTTTTATATCGTGATGAAACCAAGGCATATTTCCACACATCTGGAACAAGCCCAGACTTCATGGATAACGGAAACGTATTTTGAAGCAGTATGAAGATTTCAGGGCAGCCGAATTTGAGCATGGCAGACGGTATGCCATTCGGGCCAAGATAAAAGCTTGTTCGCATTGAGTATGACAGAGTTCTTATGTCCGATTGCTCAAATTCAATAGTACATATGTAATCTGCAGTGTTGGTGGACATGTTTACTATCGGTACTATGCACGGCTCTATGGAAAACGATGAAAAGTATGCATTGAAAACCTCACACATCTGAGCCGGGTTTGCAGAAAAGCTGTTGTTGTGTAGTATAATGGAAGGTGGTGGTGCATCATGCTTGAAGTTACTCCGGTGCTGGAGTAATCTAGTCATTTCCCTAGGTTTATTGCAGGATGTTAAGGCGTTGGTCTTATCTCTGAGAAGTCTCAAGGACCGATTTGTTTTTAAGGATGACAATATTTGATTTTGCTGAATTAACAGACTGAATTTGTTAAGCTTTTGAAGTATATATCGTAGCTTCTTCAGCTTTCATATTATATGCGACGGGATAGTGGTCTGACTCATTTTGAGGGAAGTACGCCTGTGACACATCGGGCAGAAGACATCTAGACACGTGATTACGTTTTGGGATAACAAGTCAGCTGCATGTTGAGGTTCAGGGGGGAGAAAGTAGTCATCCTTGTCTAGAGATCGCAATTTGATTACAAAGTCTTTCCAGTTAGTCATATAATAGTCGCGAAAACTTATGATCTTGTTGCATGCGTCGTGGTTGTAGGCGATTCATTTGTAGCAGATCTCCGCTATCTTGTGGTCACTCCTATGAAGATTGGGGAGGATGCGTTTTCTTCCAAGACTTTTTTTGTAAAGATTAGGTCTAGCAAGTGTTCACCTCATGTTGGCGATGAAATTTGTTTAATCCAATGAAATGTATGGATTGCTAAAACAAAATGTAGATACTTTAATGGGGACCGTGGTGAGTACCAGGAGATCTCAGGCATATTCAAATCTCCACCAATAATTTGCTGAGTTGCCGGCTGCTCAGAGGCTTAGGAGAAGACTTCCACGAGGCGATCGATATCCCGTGGCTTGTACACGCAATCAATAAGGATGGTCATGCACTGTGTATTTTAATTTTAACAGACTCATCAAGGCCATCTAGATGTGGGTCGCACACGGAAGTTGCATAGTGCTTATTGTCCACATATATGCGGCAACCACCACCACAGCGGGATATACAACTACTGCTAAACCTGCGGAAGTTTGCGATGTAAAAGTGGACATGAGAAATATGTTCGTTTTTCAAGGTATCCGTGACGAGTATAAAGTCAGGACAGGAGAGAAACAGTAAAGAACGTACAATGGAACAATGGTTTATTACGGGTAAAAAAGCATCGCTTAACAAGTCCCGTGGGATGGAAATTATTGTGAAAATCAATTGCATAATAAAGTGAAAAGCGTTGTGGTGGACTCACCATAGACTTATGTGGAATAGCGGAGATGTTCGCGTATTAAACGTATAAATCCATAAATCTATTGGTTAGGCGTTTGGCAGGAAACCGTTTGATTGCGTTTTGTAGCCCCTGGCTAACAAGTCATAATATGAAATGTAAGTGAGACAATGCATCGTCAACACGTTTTTTAAATATCGCCAGATTGGGAGCAGAGACAACATAATTAGGGAGGGCATTCCAAGGCTGGCACACGCGGAGAGAAAAGAAATTTCTACGGCATTCAAGCCGGCTATAATGAATTGTCATTTTCAGAGAATGACCTCTTAGTTTAGTGTTGTGGTTCAATTCCAGCAGCGGACGGCAAATGTGCTTTGGGTTCTTCAGAATCTGGTACCATTATGAGATCCCCCCGCAAAAGCCGATATCGACTACTGTACATTCTTAGAGATTTTAGTCTAAGCTGATAGGGCAGATGCAAGAGGCCCCTGACGTTCTTGGTTGCCAGTCGTTGAGGAGTCTCGAGTGCAACGAGATCCTGTTTCTGCCACGGCTGCTATGCCTGAATAGCATATTCCACGTGAGGTCTCACGTAGGCGTTAAGCATTTGGGGTAATATTGTGGGTTCAAACCGACCGACGGCTCTGCGAAGAAGGCCGAAGTGTTGATTTCCGGTTCTCGTCGACTTCTCTGCTTGTTTTGAACAACCGAGATCTTCCTGTACCAATACACCCAGGTCACGCTCCTGACAAACCTTCGCCAAGGTGTGGTCTCCAATCTTGTAGGCGCTCACCGGCTGGTGACGCAGATGCATCACTTTGCACTTAGCCATGTTCAATTGAAGCTTGTTCCTCTTTGACCATTCGTAAATGCGATCTAAGTCATGTTGGAGCAGATCGTGATCTGGTTTGTTACTCATCGCCTGCCATATCTTGACGTCATCGGCGAAAAGCAGGAAGTTTGAGGAGACGACTCTTGCCAGGTCGTTGATAAATACCAGGAATAAACGCGGTCCCAGCACTAAGCCTTGTGGGACACCACATTCCACCTCAATTGGGTTAGAAAGTGATCCCCTAACACGTACTTGGAGCTTTCGTTGGTAAAGGAAGTTGTCAATCCAACCAAGTACAGGATCTCCGATTCCGTAACTTTGTAGTCTTTGAAGTAGGATGCGGTGATCAAGGCGGTCGAAAGCTTTGGAGAAGTCCAGATAGATGACATCGACTCCGACCCCATCATCGGCCACTTCCGTCCAACTACCTCGTGCAATAAGTAGGTTGGTGGTGCATGACCGGTGTTGACGGAAGCCATGCTGTTCCGATACCAAGATGTTGCATTTTTCAAGGTAGTCCATTAAACCCTCAGCAACGACTGCTTCCATCACCTTCGCGAGCACAGGGAGGAGAGTCACTGGACGATAGTTAGCAGGATCGGAACGGCTACCGCCTTTAAAAATTGGGGTTATAATGCCACACTTCCACATAGTGGGGACTTGTTATTCATCAAAGCACCTTTGAAAGAACTGTGACAGTGGTTCAGCTAGCTTGGTGGCCGTAGCCTTCAGTGCCTTCTGGCGGATGTTGTCTGCTCCTGGAGAGCTATGCTCACGCAGTGAGAGTAACTTCCTTAGCACAATTGATGGGTTGAAAATAACATTTGTAAACAAAGGTGTCGGTAATGAGCTTGATATTATGGGACAGGTAGATGTTGCGAGTTCAAAAATTGGGGCGTATTGCAACCGCAGGGCATTAGCTGCTTCTTCGGCGCTTTGTACTCTACCGCCTGTCGTGAATAGTGGGGGTATTCCATGCTTCACTTTACGAAGCTTATTGACATGCTTATACAGCAGTTTGTTGTTTACCATGAACTTTTTGGCTAGGCACTGTTGATAAGTTATTTTGTCCTCACGGACAAGTGCGATGCAATGGTTGCGATGGGTCAGGAAATTTCCCCAAGTCTCTGAGTCGGGGTTAATCTTGTAGGCACGCCATGCTGCATCCCTTGTCGCCAGCCATTTGCGAGTCCTACTCCTTATAATTGAAGGCATTTTCGCGGGACGAAGGGGTTTGGTCTCTGATGCTTTGTTGACGATGTCGCTGAGCTTATTAACGAACTCTGCCCAAACGTTGTCAAGGGGACTTTTGTTTGAGAATTCCCAAGCAGCTGCGTCGGCGAGTTCTTTCAATACGTGGTAGCGTGTGATTGTATGAGTTAGTTCCGAGTGTTCAGATGCATACTATGCATAACAGTTAAAAGTTATTACTACGTGGTCACTGAGACCTAATAGACTATCCATCAATAACTTGTCAATCATGAGCTCTTCATTTGTGAGCACAAGGTCCAATATGGACGGTTTGTTTGCTGTCCTGAATCTAGTGGGCGTGGTGACATGATTGTACAAAGGAATATTAGCAATCAGTTCCTGCAAGTCTGCTTTGAACTGCTCACTGGGCGATGCCGAAACCTCCAGATTGTGTAGATTGAAGTCCCCGGAGATGAGAGTGTGGCTGTACCTAGTGCGTGTTACTCTGTTTAGGCCACGGATCAAGCAGGAATCCATTTCCAGCGTGGACGTTGGGGGGCGGTAAACGACAGCTATGAGACATGTATCGTTGTTTCTCAGTCAAAGACGGCACCAGAGTGAGTCGGTAACGTGTGTTTCCAGGTCCTCAACTATTGTACATTGTAGATCGCTCCTCTGCTGGGGCGGTCGTTCCGGATGAGTGACATTCCGGCTATCTCAACCTCAGCATCAGTCACCTCTTGATGTAACCAAGTTTCGGCAATGGAAATTAGGTCCCAAGCATTCGCGACCTGACGTAGTCGAAGTTCGTTAATTTTACTGAGGAGCCCTTGGGCGTTGTTGTAGATACATGAAAGTTTCTCAGATTTAATCAATGTTTCAGAAGTTGTACAACTCATACGTGAAGTTTCGCCGAGCAGTGAGTGGCCGGCGACTGGATGGATGGATAAAGCAAATGAGTTTACGCCGACCATTAATGGGTCGGCGACTAATCGTTTTTTGGATGAGTTGCATGCTCTCGAGAAGTATTTGATATACAAGCAGGTATCAGATGCTCCGAATCCCGGTGTTTGCTCGTGCTCTGCTCTGCCCCTCCGGATAGTATGGCTACTCTTGAAACCGTCTCCGAGTCGGGTGCTGCAGTTGGCGTTTTCACTAAGAGTTGTGCCTCTACTGAATTGTCGTTAAAAGGTGATGGTGTTCTTGCTGCTTTCAGACGAATTTCCTTTGGCAATCTGCAACGGGATTTAATCCAGTTCGCTAGTAGGGTTTGTGCCATTTGTTCTGACTGTAACACAAGTTTTAAGAGCCTGGGACCGCATCCTTTATAGTTTGCTGATATGGGGATCGTGGTGCATTTTGTTGTTGGGAGATCGAGCATTTATGAGTAGTAATCTAATATATCCATGTTGCGTAGGCGGGTTTGCTAACTGTTTGTATATGGTTGTACAAAGGGCATCATCACATGTATTGGAGGAACTTGCGCGAGTACAGTCAGAATACTCGCCGCTGGTTTCTGGCGTCTTTGGGCTAAGTTGGTAATCTGTTGGGAGAATTACAAAACCTGCTGATTCATTTTGTTTGGCGGCCACAAGGCCGCCAATAAACCCAAAATAAGGGCTTGGTATGTGTGGGGTTCAAATGGTTGCATGTAGTTTGGGACACAATTTGAAGCCGTCTCTCTCAGGCTTGTGATGTGTGGTATGGTAGCAAGCATAGTCAGTTTGCCTATTGAGCTATAAGTAGATGGATGTTTAAATGTTCGGTTCTTATACGGTCTCAGTCGGCTGAGTCGTGCGCACTGGTTAAGCAAGAAATTCACGGCAGATGAATCAGAAAGAAAGAGCTTTATAGGGTGGGGATAATCGGCTCGTCTTTATTGCTGATAATAATCTCCCTTTCACATTAAAGTATTCCATAAGACATTTTACTACTTCGTCTGCTGGAAAAGCATCAGGAATGTTAAACGCTATGAGCGTTCTCTGACTTTCTTTCTTAGGTCGAGTTAGTGGAAGTGGCTTTGTTGGTGTTTTTAAAGCTGAAGCGCGTATCAACGGTTACAAATTCTCTTGCTATTCATTTGCTTCCAGGGTGCATCCTGTGTGGCGCTGATGCTGGTCATATTGTCTAGGCTTGCACTATCTTTGTCGACGGTTGGCTTAGAACCTGAGCGGCCTCTAATCAGATATGTGGATAGTATCAGAGTTACCACTAATTCCGTCTGGTATTATTAGCTCTCTGGATGGGAATGATATTGCTACTGAAGATCGATTGTGTTATTTGGCAATCAGCCGCAGCCGCGCAGTCATCTAGGTCAGCTGCGCTGTGAAAGTTTATGTGGATAAGTTCATCACACGCAGCTCGTAAGTCAGTTTGCGAGGGATCAGGTGCGTTACTCTCTTTCTTTGGAGCAGGCGTATGTATCAGCTCAAGTGCTGTCTTATCTAACCTTATAACAATATTCTTAACTTCGGTTGTCTTTTTTATTACTGTCCTATTCCATATTAGTAATTTCGCACTTTCTGTGTTTTTGAATTTCAGTAGCACCGGGCACGTATGCCTTCAGCTCTTCTTCTTTAGACGCACCGCAAGGCACTCTTCATTTTGAAGCCTGATGGTGTCTATACCATTCCTCGGCCAAGTTGTCCCCTTGGGCAACAGTATTAATCTGAACAGCAAAGAAATTGCGCTGAGGGGCATATAAGATGAGTCTTTACACAAGTACTCTGAGCCGTGCGTGCGCCGCTCACTTGTGCAGGTGTATAGGTGTGCGTGTATAGCCCGGCGCCTTCAGCCAATAGGACCTCAGACGCACTAAGTCATAGGGGTGCAGGTGGGACGCCTCCGCTCCTACCAGATACAGTGTCGGTGGCCGATGCACTATGTGGGCATCTGTTTCTCTGTCCAGAGAAGCGATTCCCACCAATTAGAACGAGAGTAGTGATTTGAACAACGATTGAGTTAGTATAACAAGCCGCAGCCAACTATGTTTGCCGTCCAGTTCCCCTAAACTCAATGTGTATTTAATCACCCAAGCATGCCTAGGGGTGTGAATACGACGTGAGGACGCATAGCGGTGCATGTGTTCTTGAAATATGTTAATTACTCTGGCGATTTTGACACCGGTCCGTTCAGGTTGGGTCGCTGCCGACGTTTTTGGCTGGTGGTTTGCAACATCTCGACAGCAGTGCAGAATGCATTGGCTACCGTGTTCAAATGGTGGTGGCGCTTCGACAGTTGCTTAATGTTATCCCAGCAAATGATAAATGGGTTAGTGACAACGCTGTTGTAGACTGAATGTTACCTTCACATAAACCACCTTAGCAAAATAAGAATTCGTAACAATTAGACGGTGAAAATATGAGATGCTGCTTCTGCAGAAATGAGTGCGGAAAAGCTGTCGTTGATAGACTACTCCCGTTAGCGTTCGGTTGCAGGAATCAATGGGCTTTCCGTTTTGCATTGGCACGGCACCGATGCCGAACCGGCTACTGTCACACTGGATATCAAGGAAAGTAATGGATCATGGTGCGTTACGATGGGGACGCTTGTGATCAGCTGTTTAACCTTTTGGAATGCTTTCTCTTGCTCTACGGTCCGCTGCCAACTTTCGCCTGTATGTGTCAGTTTCCGCATAGGAATCATTACTTCAGCTTGTCCGAGTAATAACGGCTGAGATAGTTCACCCACCCGTTCAGCCTGCTCATAGCCTTCACATAGCTGTCGGGGTGGCATCTCTTTTATGGTTCTGACTTTCTTTGGATCTGTCTTCAGCCCCCCTTTTTGAACTTAAAACGTGTCCGTAAAAAACCACTTCGCTTTACGCAACTCAGGCTTCTCACGTTTCAGTTTACTTTCCCTGATTGCGCAGCACATTAGCAATCTGTATACATTGCAGTCATGCTCTTCGCCAGTAACTCCGAAAATTAGCACGTCTGCTGTTATACACATAATGCCCTCGGTAGGTCGTCTAGTGTTTGCATATTGCGTTTCCAAAATATTTCACTTGGATACTTTCAAACCAATGGTAGGTGCAACCATTTGCAGCGTCCAAATGGCGTTCCATGCGTGCTTAACTAACTCGACTATTCGACAAACTTAATGTGCCCGAAAGCAGAAGCGAAGTCAAATTTTGTGAATAACTTGGCCTTGAGCAATACCGGTTGGACGTCATCTAGCTTTGGCATTGTGAAATGTTCTCTTCTGAGCGCGGCGTTTAGCATCTTAGGATCGATGCACAAGCGTAAACCACTTGACTGCTTAGTGACTACCACAACCTGACTGACCCAACCTATTGATTCATTAACCTTGGCTAACACCCAAACGGATCAATCGCTGCAACTCGTCTAAGAACTTCTCACGCAAAACGATAGGTACTTTCCTAGCTGGCAGTGCTACTGGTCTCACCTATCCGTTTTACGTCAGGTGAGCTTCCCCCTAAAATTTCACCACGACATCGGCAAACACACTAAGATAATTGTCTACCATCTGTGTTATTGTCACACGAATGAATAGAACGGTCATGAATAAAGGAGACGAAACCCAAAGTCTCAATGGAATCAAGGCCCAGCATGGGCACTACATCTGCCGATACCAGGAAGAATTCGAGCAAATGTTATGATCCATCCTTTACCGTAACACGACCCTTTCGCTGTAACATTGAGCCATTCCACCTCCTGAGACAGATCTGTGTTGTGGCTTATTCTGCGTCTGGACAGTATTTGCGGGGTGGTATGTGTAACGTACACTTGTTCAATGACAACCGTCTTTGCCTGACCCAAATTTACTACCCCAACTTCCACAATCCCCTCCTCAGGTTTAGCTCGTATTTGCTGTTACGTACTATCTTTCCTCGGACACTCCAATTCCCACGCTTTAGTTGCCATCCTTCCTGGTGTCCATCCCATGTGTATCCACCCTAACAGCCCTGCAGTGTCCCTTTGCTTTATGGCCACGTTTGTCCTTGTCCCACCGCAGTTTTACACTCGTTCTAAGCTCATGAGGCCACACCATACCATGATTCACCACTGTGTGCGATTGATCTATCACACACGGTTCGTCTGAACTTGTCCTCATTCTAGGATAGACTATGTCGCAATGAGTCTGGACCTTACCGTGGTGCGATGGTTTGTGTGCCTAAGTGATCCATTGAGCTATACTGGGTGGTGCATTTTTGCACCTTCAGGGTCACTCATACCAGATTGGTCAATGGTTAGAGGCCAGACAAACTCAGCGTCCTGGTCCTCCAGCTTGGGGGTTGGAATGAGGGTGGCACCTTGTTCCTTAAAACGGACATTTTATGGCCCAACGCCAAACCCGCTCTCTTACGGTCTGGTTTTTGAACCAAAGGCTTTGGTTGAGAATCTTAATCATTCTCCTGTCTAGGCCTGCGCAAACGAACAGTATCCTGCCCATGCAATACAATGAATGATACTTCAAACAAATTTCTGATGCTCTGGCCACTGCAGAGGATAATCAACGGTACCCTATCTGCTGCATTAAGCAGGGTGGATAGAGGTTTGGATGCTACTGCTCAAGCCTTCCCGTCTTCTTATTTCCCCTCTTACGCTTTTCCCCCCTATGGGCACGTTTCAACTTCACTTTTATCCCCCCAGTTTTCAACCCCCGATTCTTGGCCCTTCCCAACATGCTTTGCTTGGCGTTTATCTTCTAGCTTTAACTCACATGCTAACGCGGAACGTCACTCCATTACGTGGATGGCAACTTTGTTTGCATAAAACGGGATAAGAAAGACGAATTTCTAAACCGTTTGAATACTCTTGCGGAGACCAGACATTTCACTATGGAATTGGAATCTGGCAGTGGAACATTGCCATTCCTTGACTGCTTAGTTCACAGGAATGGGGGTAGTCCAAAAACAAAGATATATCATAAGCCGACGGAGACAGATGGTGTATTCTACTATAGTTCAGGTCGCCCAAAGCATATGTAGTTTGGAATCGTCTCATCACTGTTTCACAGAGCCCATACTCTGTGCACAGAAGGAGAAGATAGGAAGGCCGCGCGGAAAGAAGCAATGAACTAATTGCTTGGTAGTGAATACCCGAGGCGGATACCCGTTGCAGCGGATTTTATATCCTCAACCCCGGTGTACTACCGAGTGGATTGGGACGGTAGATATTCCTTATAAAGATGGAACTTCAGCGGCCATCCAGAGGGTCTTAAACAAAGAAAACCTAAGCTTAATTTTCCATAAAGGCCAAACGCTCCGCTCTACACTAGTGCACTTGAAAGACCCACTTCTCGCAGATAGGACAACCAATTGCGTCTAAAATATTTGGTAGTAAGGGCTGCTGCGCACATGTGTACATCGGCCAAACCGCGAGAGAGCTAAGCACAAGGAAAGCGGAACAAAAGAGACGCATAACACAGCCACCGATTTCATCGGCAGTCCTTCTCCACAAACACGTGCAGCGAGTTGTCTCTTAATTTGCATACACGGCAGCATGTAGCGATCATTTCGATTGATATACACCTATGTTTCCCTGACAGACTGAGCGACACTGTCAGCCTTTCATGATACACCGTCACGGTCACTGTTAAACAAATTAGACAGCGTGCACCACACTTGGTTCCTGCAATTGCTATCAGGAGTTTGACGGGAGTAGTCTGTCAACGACAGCTTTTCCGCACTCATTTCTGCAGAAGCAGCATCTCATATTTTCACCGTCTAATTGTTACGAATTCTTATTTTGCTAAGGTGGTTTATGTGAAGGTAACATTCAGTCTACAACAGCGTTGTCACTAACCCATTTATCATTTGCTGGGATAACATTAAGCAACTGTCGAAGCGCCACCACCATTTGAACACGGTAGCCAATGCATTCTGCACTGCTGTCGAGATGTTGCAAACCACCAGCCAAAAACGTCGGCAGCGACCCAACCTGAACGGACCGGTGTCAAAATCGCCAGAGTAATTAACATATTTCAAGAACACATGCACCGCTATGCGTCCTCACGTCGTATTCACACCCCTAGGCATGCTTGGGTGATTAAATACAGTAGACTTACATGCCATTGGTGGGTCGGCAAGTTAATGCGCTCCAACCTCACCCAGACCTGCGCGGCTGATCTACGGCGACTGAGCAAAATCGAAAGACTCTTATCAAACGTACGGTAGTAGGCTGGAATGCTATCGTTCGCGCGCCGGTAGCGGTAGTACTTAATGCTACACCGGTGGAATTCTGGCCTTCCGTTGGTCCGACAACTACTGCAATATTAGATGAGGAAAATTCGTTTGATGCTGTCTTGTAGAGTTAGGGATAGAGCAGTTATGCATTTGTTAGACAGCACTTAAGTTGGGCTTCCAGAAAAGGTCGGATTTCGCGGTGTAGCACATAAGGTCAACGAAGTTGTGGACTTGTGTTTTGATTGAGGCAACGCGAACTTAGAGAACGGAGGGAAGTTCGTATTCCGTTAAGTGTATATTCGAGATATCAGCAGCGTTGGAAGGAGCTCGCAAGCCTGATGGAATGAGAGATTGTGAGAACATTTGAAGGCGCAGCAGGGAAAGCTGCTAGAGCAATAAGTAGTTCAGCTGGCACGCTTCGGCTAGGATAAGTTCCGTGACCTTGGATAATACAGGGAGAAGGGACACTGAGCGGTAGTTTGAGGGTTCAGTCCTGCTTCCGCCATTTTTCATGGGAGCTATTATCCCAAGTTTTCACATCGTAGGAATCGGGTTCTGGTCTAAGCAGCGCTGGAAGAAGTGTGTAAACGGTTTTGCCAGTTGTCTTACTGCTGCTTCCAGTGCCTCTGAGCGAATGAACAAGGAACAATGAATTTATACGGGTTAAGAAACGTTGCTGTACAAGTCCCATTGGATAGTTGCAGGGGATATCATCAAAACGATAATGAGGATAAGGATGGTGAAATAGTTTAAACTCTAAACATGAAAATAAGGATTTATCTTTTTCTTCGCTGCAGTCCTGCGATCCTCTTAGATTCACCGTATCCACAGTTAACAACAAATATTTCCATGGTAAACTTCAGGTGTAGGATGAGGACGTAGTGTTAAGCAGCAAAGTGTAAGTGGATGAGTGCATCGTCCAACCGTTTTCAGATACTGTAAGTGTCGGTGCAGAGACGACCGATTCTGGGAGAGTATTCCACGGGTGACAGACACGAATGGAAAGGAAATTTCTCCGGCACTCCAGATGACTGTATTATTCTGCGAGTTT
>CALYDF020007196.1:0-12697 GCA_944474145.2 Dicrocoelium dendriticum | reverse complement strand
TAACGCTTAACAAATATTCACAACATGAAGACTGCACCAAAAATAAAATTTGGGCACGCTACTCACCAACATCCAACATTAATCCATCATCGCCCATTGGACGTCTGAAGGACAGGTACTTCGGTCTATTGGGAAGTGGCGGGTGAGTGCAACATCTGGACAGGTACTGTGAGCTTATTGTTAATACGTCGCGCACCAAGCAGAAGACATGTATTAAAATTTGCGCGCCTAATCGTCAGCCCTCGGTAGCTCAGTGGTAGAGCAGCAGACAGGAAATTCGTGGATCGGGGTTCGACTCCCCGTCGAGGCATATTATTGTGCGTGAATTTTAATCGTGACTTCTAGTTTCTACGAATGTTACGCTACTCACCAACATCCAAAAATAACACAGTAACCCAGAAGAGTACGAAGAATCCAGAAGCAACACTAAAAATCCGCCGCGTTCGTGGGTACAGCAAGAAGATTCACATTGAAGTGAACCTTAGCCAGGGCCATCAGTGTTCACGATCTCAAAGCAGATGGAAATTAGGTGTTGCCCACCAGAAAACACTACACAACCACCAGCGTTTTGACGCAATTTCATTTCATCAGGTATCGACAGAAGGCCTCGATCCCGCGACCATTGGAAGAATAGCCGAAACTTCTACTGATTTGGCTACCGGATCACGTTGGGCAACGCTTGGCACAACGCAAAAGACTAATTGGAAGGTCAAGTTGGTACTACAGGTTTTGTGATTTGATTGCAATACGCAATTTCAAAGTAATTTGCTGTGACTCCTATTGAAGTGAACCTTAGTCACCGCGATCACTAGGATGGTATAAAAAAAGATGGAAATTCGCTGTTGCGGACTTGAAATCCCTACAAAACCACTAGGCGCTTCGATGTAATTTCATCTCATCAGTTGGGAAATTCGGTGCAGGATCCGGCGACAATTGGAATAGTTGCCGAAACCTCCACCCCTTTGGCTACCGGTGCACGATGTGCCACGCTTGAAACAACGGTAAAGACTTCTTAAAAAGTCAAGTTTGGACTACACGTTCTGTGATTGGATTGCGACGCGCAATCTCAATGTAATGGACTGCGCTTTACATTGAAGTATACCTTAGACAGAGCGATTACTGGTATCGTACGCAAAGCAGATGGAATTTGGGTTTTGCCCACCCGAAAACACTGCGCATCCACGACGAGTTTCGATGTAATTTCATCTCATCAGCTGGAGACAGCAGGCTTCGAACCCGCGACCATTGGAATATTAACAGAGACGTTTACCCTTTAGCTACCGTGTCTTTGAAGGCTTCGATTATCAAAACGGTAATGACTAATTGGAATGCCAATTTTGGACTACACGTTGTGTGATTGGATTGTGACGTGCAATCTCAATGTAATGGACTTTGATTCACATTTAGTTGAACCTTAGTCACGGCGATCACTAGGACGGTACTCAAAGCAGATGGAAATTGGTTGTTGCCCAAATGAAAACATGGCACAACCCCGAATCGCTTCTATGTATTTTGATCTCATCAGGTAGAGACAGCAGACCTCGATCCCGCGACCATTGGACTAGTAGCCGAAACCTCTACCCCTTTGGCTACCGGTTCACAATGAGCAACGGTTGGCACAACGGTAATGAATAATTGGAAGGCCAAGTTTGGACTACACGTTGTGTGATTGGATTGTGACGCGCAATCTAAATGTAATGAAATTTGATTCACATTTTGGTGAACGTTAGTCACCGCGATTACTGGTTCGGTTCGGAAAACAGATGGAAACAGTTATTTGCCCACCAGAAAACACTGCACAACCACGTCGCGTTTCGATGTAATTTCATCTCATCAAGCTGAAACTGCTGGCCCCGATCCCGCAACCATTGGAATGGTAGCGGAAACTCCTACCCCTTTGGCTACTGGGTCACGGCGGGCAACGCTTGGCACAACGGTTATGAATAATTTGATTGTCATGTTTGGACTACACTTGTGTGATTTGATTGCGACGCGCAATCTCAATATACTTGACTCTGATTCACATTGCAGTGAAGCTTAGACAACGCGATCAGTGGGACCGTACGCAAAGAAAATGCAAATTGGGTGTTGCCTACTCGAAAACACTGCACAACCACGACGCGTTTGAATGTAATATCGTCTCCTCAAGTTTAGGCAGCAGGCCTCGATCCCGCGACCATTGGAGTTGTAGCCGAAACCTCTACCCTTTTGGCTACCGGGTTACGGTGGAGAAGGATTGGCACAACGGTAATGACTAATTGGGTGTCAAGTTTGGACTACACGTTGTGTAATTGGATTGCAAACACTGCAAATGCAAGACGGGTTTTCGAGGCTTGCTCTCTCCACTTTAGGAGATGAAATTACATCGAAACACTTAGTGGTTGTGCGGTGAATTACGGGGGCAACACCAACTTTTCATCTGGTTTGAGTACGGTCAGCTTGATCGCCGTGACTATGGTTCACTCTAATTTGAATCACAGTCCATTATATTGAGATTGCGCTTCGCAATCGATCACCGAACGTGTAGTCCAAACCGGACCCTCCAATTATTCATTAACGTTGTGCCAAGCGTTGCCCACCGTTACCAGATATCCAAAGGGGTAACGTTTTCGGCTACTGTTCCATTGTCGCGTTTTTAAGGCCTGCTGTCTTCACCTGATGAGATGAAATTACTTCGAAACGCGTCGCGGTTGGGCAGTGTTTTCGAGTGGGTAACACCCACTTCTTTTATTTGTTAGAAATATTGTCTTGCAGGATTCATACACATTTCCACGCTCCGAAACCTTTCGTAGAGACCTGTAGACCATACCTAATCGGGTAACCCTTAAATAATCCAATAAATGCCTTTGCTGCTGCTTCTGGAGGCTCATACCTTATTCTACGCACCTTTCGCTTGATATTTGGAAGCACAGAACATCACATGGAAACAGGTCTGTATTTTTGGTTGTGTGACCAAGCTCCTCTATCCTTTTATTGCTAGAATATATACAACGAGCTTTATGCAGGTGCGTCGTCCTTATGCAGCTTTGTCTCGCGTGCTTGCGTGCTTTAACGACGCCTGGGTACAGCTTCCAATATTGTGGCAGACAGTGGGTGGCGTATCAGTCGCCGGTGCCTGTACGTTTTTAAACGAGCAGTAAAATAGACTCATGACGGATACTGGCCACGAACACAGCCAACATCTGCTAGCCTGCACTGTGCTCAATCCGGAATTGCTGAGGCGGCGTCACACCAATAACCGTTCCCTGAACCGATTGTTGTTTGGTCTGTGAGTCGAAAATGTACGCCCAGGTCACAACACAAATGAGGATTTTCCAAACAGCATTGGAAAATCTACCAACTAATCTGGTAAGCATGGTGTTGCACCAATTAACCCGAGCTGTTTTCTAGTTCTCACAAAGCTAATGGAGGACCCAGCGTGCGCAAAAATTTCTGAGGCTGATGTGCTCATGTAGGATAGTGCAGAGTTTTCCGATGAGATCACGATGGCTTCCTTAGTTGTAACAAATTCATTCGTGCGTCAGCCTCCAGCATCGTTTGTACAGCAGTAACATTGTCCGCAGAGGTGGCCTCCACAGGTCGACAACGTGCCTCAATATCCAGGAAACTTCTGCCACGCTTGAACTTCGCAAACCACTCAAACGCGGAAGTTCCTGATGGCGCATCGTCACAACCGAAGAACGCAACCGTTCAACATACTGGTGCTGCTTTAAAATACATTTGTACTCATAGAAATTCTTCGACCTCCATTAACATCGACCGAGCTCCATACTTACAGTCAGAGAAAAGCGATCCTTTTAACTTGTGAGCTGTGCTGGGCTGTTGATAAAGGGTTCTGTGAGTTGATCAGTGAACAATGCGCAGAATAGAAGGTAGTTCGGTCCTTGTGATTGTAATGACCTTAGGTCTGCTTCAAATTGGGCCGATATCTAAATAGAGATTGCGTGTCACAATCCAACCACACAGCGGGTACTTTAAGTCTACTTTGAATTCTCGGAATAGATTACACTTCACATTTTTCTTGCCAGCTCATCTATACCTAATCTGTGTACTAGGTATTTGGAAATATATTATTATGCCCTCGTACGTTAGGATCAGTGCGCAATGCGACTGAGCATCAGGTTGCACAATGCACGGTGTAAAGAAGTTGTATGTGGATGAGCAGATTGATAACAGTTGGCAACTAAGCTCTTTTATAAGTCATTTTTGACCCACAATAGTGGTGAAGATTTGCCTGCTAACCACGGTATCCACTGGAGAACTGAGAGAATATATGAATGGATAAGGTTCGTGAAAGCACTATGCTTCGTGGTCAAATTCCTGACTTTTTACCAATTGCGGCTATCTGGTGGGCCGGAAGATATGCCCAGGTTTTCAAAATCCCGTGATTCATGATACAATCCGTGTTTTTTTAACGGATCAGCTGAGGAAGAACGGCGTAATCGAGCTGGTAACTTTTCGAAGTGTCTTTTAACGCTCGTTGTATTACCCATGACTAACTGATGGCAGCGAGTAGATGGAATGCACAGAAAAACCATTTTGTCATCGTAGGTGTCTTGCAACATGCTTTGGAATTTGTTGAACTTCTCTCTGGCACTAGAATCGCGGACGTGGACTAGGCCGGTGACATCGCTTTGCTGGGTAACGATCTAGAAACCGTCCAAAACATCTTGAACCGCCTGGCGATTAATGCATCCAAGTACGGTTTGTGTTTCATCCAGCCAAGTGTAAGATGCTATTTCAGAATTCGCAGGGGATTGTGTCCGTATTCCTCAATGCTGGTGATATTTGGGTACCATTGGATTACTTCAGTTATCTAGGGATTCGCAACTGGGCTGCTGGAGGCGTTGGAAATGAGGTTTCACAGCGCAGTGAAAAAACCCGCCTCTCTTTCATCAAATGGAAACGCCTATGGCATCGTCGTGACGTCAGGCTCAGGCTTAAGATCAGAGTGTACAATGCTTCCGTCCGTGCTATCCTGCTCTACGGACGTGAGATCTGACCTGTTCGCTCGGAATACATGGGACTATTCTCCGGTTTCGACAACCACTGTCTGCGAAGGATTTCTGGTGTGTGGTGACAACAGCCAATAAGCAATACAGAGATTCGTGAACGAGTGCTTGGAGTGAACAGCCCCAGTCTTCAAAATCTTGTTCACCGACACCCCACGTATTGGCTCGGCCACGTACTGCGGATGCTAGCCCATCGCCTTTCCAAGGGAGCATTATTTGCGCTTCCCAGAAGCGACTGGATAAAATTGTTGCCGTGAAAACCAGTGATGTAGAAAAGGAGTATGAAGAAAGCCTTTTCGCGGGAAATGGCTATTCGGAAAAGTTTGTTTGGAGAACTATGGAGTGCCGAGAGACAAAAGGTAACACAGTTTCGGTAGGGAACAAAATGTTTTACTTACTTTACCTTTTAAGGTGGATAGAATAGCGCACGCAAAGTCCCGAAGGCTATCCGACGCCATTAACCATACCTACTGCGCGGCAAGATTGCGGTGAAGCTTTACTTAAACACAAATCGTGATGCAAAACACAAGAGCTTCTTTCAGTTTATGCTTTACCATTTGTCCATATATAGCACGAGATATGGGAAGAACTACAAGGAGACTGGTTGAGAGGATCGTGAGCATTGCATAGCGTGACTGTGTAGTGGTGTGCCGAAAAGAGTGACGAGCACCGTCTTCACACATTTATTTGGTTCTAACCACCAAATGGATACCAATCAGTTTTTCCAATCCATTTATCACGTACTTGGATGCTACACACGAGCGGTAAGATATCCTTTACTAGCAACAGCAGGAGAGATTGCTATGCACCTCTAGCATTCAGCTGTTCATGCGCAAGAGTGACTTATATCGTTTCTTCGTTTATCTTGGCCCCTCAGCACAAGGATCCAAGTTGGGGAACACACCACTAACCTGTTTTTGACCGCTTCTAAACCAACCACCTAGCCTGTCATTCAGATGATCTGAGCTGTTGTAGTTTGCCAGTATCTGAGGCATTTCGAAAGCTTTATTTCTATCAGTTGGGGTGTATAAGGCTGATGAGATCCACCAGAAACCGGCATCTTCTTTAACCCTCGTTTCTCTCTCTCACTCACACACACACTCTCTAAATATATATATATATATATATATATATATATATATATATATATATATATATATATATATATATAAACCGGCACCAATCTATAAACTGACATGGATCCACCGAAAAGCCATCAGGAACCGAAGTAAAAATGAGTGAAATGTTAAAATGGCAAACATTGGCTTTAACCACACGCCATTTAGTTCGTTTTGAAATGTTTCGTGGCATTGCTTTCATTAAATTGTTCAAAACATTTGAATATATAGTATACTTGTAAGTATTAGAGGATGTATTAGGTTTCTGTGTGGGTTCGTCGCAGTTACACACAGACATACAGCTGTCACACATCCAGGAAACCGCTAGACGGCAGTTTCGTGACATGTCGCTGGCTCGCAAGAGTAAGTGCTTAGGTTCGAATCCGGCAGGATTTGGTGGGTTTGCGCTACTGAAGAGTCCCAATAGGACTAAACGGCCGACTAGCACTTTCCTGGATGTGTGGTGGTTGTATGCCTGGGTCTAACTGGGACGAACCTACATATAGTTCACTCATGGTTTCCGGTTTCGCCTCATATCTGCATGTGTTTCGAGCCACTGACAATACTCATCCTTAGGCTCTTGAACAGGAAGAAGTAAAGGATCAATGATGGCGCCACAGGTCAGGGAGTTTATGCTTTGCTGCTGTTTTTGCCTAACTTCCATGCGTTGTCTTCCATATCAATTCTGTGCCAGCAATCTAGGTGCGGCGTGTTGAGCGCTAACATGACATGCGTAGTCGTGGACAAGTCACCTCAATCGAGAAAATAATCCCGGAGAGGACACCAGAAGCAAAAGACGCTTAGGCGAACAAGCTTGTTTTCGGTGGTTCGCATCAGGCCAATACACCACAGAAACCAGGAATAAAACAAACACATTGTATTTAAATATGACTAATAAATGTAATGAATTAACCGGTCAATGATATCAAGTGACGACACTAGGTTGGGCAACATTAGTATAAGGGTCAAGCGTGGCGTCATGACGTGGGGAAACTTGAGACCATGGTAGCTGTAGAGCCTGTACAAACTACTTTGGAGCACATAAGTCGGGGTTACGGAGCCGAATAGCGATTGCTTCCGCTGTCGCTAATAGGTGACATCTACGACAGATTGAAGCAGAATCATGGGAACGCACAGTGCTTGTCTTCAAAGCTTAATCTACCAGCACTGCTTGCGTTGGCCCGGTCACGTACTGCGTATGCCGGCCCACCGCCTTCCACGTCGCGCATTGTTTGTACTTCCTGGACGTGAATGTATAAAGAGCCGCGGCGGACAAGGGATGACCTGGAAAAACAGTGTGACGATTCTAACTTCGTGTCTAGAGTAAGTTAGATCCGTGCCTCTCCCAGGCTGGGGACCAAGTGAAGCGGATTCTGAATGCTTGGAAACCTTGGAGGTTGTGACCCGCAATAGGGGTCAATGGTGGCAAAGCTCTTCTACCCTCTCTTCATACGGTAATTTTTAATGTTGAACAAATGTAAACAAAAAAAAAAAACTCAAAACCCTTGTGTGAAGCTGAAAAAAACCTTTTTCTAACGCTTTACTCTCTCTTCTTGCTAAACATTTTATTCTCCTTTCCCTGCCATCATGCTTCGGATAGCACGTTTGCCTGTTTACAGACTGGTGAATAAATATATAATGTATACATTTGTGAAAAGTGAAATGAGTCCCTCCTTTACTGTATGAAGACAGTTGACATGCCTGTACAGTAGTTTGTTGTTTGCCAGAAACGTTTTGCTGGGCACTGTTGATAGGTTACTTTGTCCTCATGTACAAGTGCGGTGCAATGATTGCGATGGGCCAGGAAAGTACCCAGGAGAATTAGACTTATCCTGTCAATCATTTACGGTGTGATGTATCTAAAAGTGCATGCGCCGTGTTATTCTCATCAATTTTAACAAAGTGTTCGTTAGGAAATACCAAACAAAGAGCTCACCCTGTTAGAGTTAAAGTCACGCACTAAAATACTTGCAATCCTCTGGAACAGGATTCCGTTGTCCTTAAGATATTGCGTGTTCCCGCATGTATTCGCTGATCGAATTAACGAAATTATCACGAAAACTAGGCTTTTGAGTTATTCAGAATAAACTTAGTCCTATGGAACTAGTCGACAATAGTCAGATACGATGCGCATGATAGAGCATGGATATCAGAAGGCAGAAGTTTTTGGACACTGCAGACTGTATTCGTGATGCTACAAACAAATGAAGACGGATGAAGTCAACAGAAGCAAACGTCAATGTTGTGGCTCACCAAGCGACATTGTGGCGGGCGACATGGATGTAGTGTAAAGGAGATTAAAAGAAGCAAGGATAATGTACAATTGCTCAGCAATGAAATAGTACATTTAAGAGTATACTTATCGTTTTGGGGCACAACTGTCCTATTGCGAAGGGGGCAACTGGCATGTAATGCGTACTGAATATGATGATCATAACTGAAGCGGTGTCCATTGAACGACCAGCGCACTCCATAACTACTGCCACTGGTTCATTGGCGGGGCCTTTAAATCCACTGTTGCCTTTCTTGCCGAACATTCTTTTTACACTGTCTACTGTAGTTCCATCAATGTTGCAAGAATAACCTGAACTATATTCTTTTTACCAACTTCCATGGTCAGTGAGGTCAATCTAGTCTATCCATCTTTTACAAACGAACGCTGAGATGTCGTGCACGATTCCCATTCTTTGGACACAAATTTTACATCAGCTGAGAGGAAGTATGTAGAAAGGTTTTAATGAACTCATTTCCGTTTTGAATGGATGCGAATCACGAAGATTTAGTTCAGCATTTGAGATCGTTGTTCAGTCAGTCTATGACAGTGCACCCTTATCAACGCATTCGTATACTTGCATTTTCCGTGATACCCGCTTGGTGCATTTAAAGTTGATTATGTGAAATGCTCTAACAGCACTACTCTGGATCCATAAAGCCTATACTGACTTGACTTGACTTAAACAAAGTGACAGCTGTATAAGCAATTTTACTCTATTTAAGCTTAAAGTGGAAATTATTTACCTTTTTCAGCTTTCAGCTTTTCTTACGTTTATGTTTTTAACGATAGTGTGCTTATTATAGTTCATTTTCAATTCCAGTAATTTTAAATGTATTCTACACGCTTGGCAGATAACTCTGTCCAAAGTTATGGCCAACAGAATAATGATGTGGCCAATAATATTCATGCAGCGATTTGTGTTTATTGGCGGAATTCCATCCGAGAAGCATCGTCGGATGTTGGATGGCAATATTGCAATTTTGAGGAATCGTGCCGCATCCTGTCGAGAGCTGACTTTGCTGTTATTGATATTTTTACTTCCACATCATTTTATTCTTCCTTATTTGCTCTTTGACCATGATTGGCCTGATCTCTTGAGATGATGAAATGGCACTATCAGGCTAATAATGATACCCAACCAGGGCATATTGCTAGTAAGTCACTGACGTGAAATAGTGCAAAGTAAAAATGTTCTGCTCTAACTGAACTGAATAATAGTACGAGTTAGACGGCCTCGTCGTCCATAATTTTTGACTATAAACAACCTAAAATAGGTGCCAACATATGTGTTATTAGACCACAGTTGCAAATTATCAGTGACATATGGAAGTTTGGGTAAAGCCTTTCGGAAGAATATTAAGCAAAGCAACAGTTCCCAGGAGACGGTTCCATGGATGGCGTATTACTTTACTTGAATATGTGACCAGATCACCATTTCTTTTTGTTCTCAATTTCTCAAGCATTATAATAGACTCAACTTCATTTTACTCTGTTCATCTGTAAACAGCACTAAAAGGTATTTGGTCACCAAGTTTATGCGGTTTAGCTCTGTTTGGCCTGCGATCGTACCGAATCCAAGCTGCACGCTTTTGGATCTACCAATAGAAGTTTTTATCGCACACCACTGTACTTTCACAAATCTAATTTGGATTTACCAGCGCCATCTAGTGGGTCTATCACTGCGGGATTATTTAGCATACACCATCGTTACATCCGTTACGGTAATTGCAGCAGGAGTGTGACAGAAATCCAGGCATGCATCAACCTTATTTTCGAGTGCATACCATCACTTGCCCCCTCATTCGACAGAACCCTCTTAGCGCTATCCAGTGAATTCTTTATCATAAGAATCCGACACGCCGGTCGATAGGTGCAGTTCGTTTAGCAGGCATCATTCTAACACTCACCAAACTGGCGTAAATACTACCACATTCATCAAAGCTCCACTTTCCAGTAAGAAGAAGTCCGCTCTGATCCATAGCCAAGCAGCAACTGCTTGGCACCAGCAAGGTCGCGCGTTGCCCCCGTCGGCTTTGTTTGCAACCGCGACCACAAGCTTAAGACGTTTTCAAACGACGTCATGTGTCTGTCCCAACACGCTCGGCGACCGCGATTTACCCAATTAACTGATGCCTATGCAATGGTTCGCAACACAGCAACAAGGAAACTATGTGTGCCCGTCCACTCAGCTGCAGACAAAAGATCTTGGCGATTCGGATTGGGATAGCATGTAATAACCACAGTATGACATAACATCGGCGGGAGAGCATATGGTGCGCTGAGGCTGGTGATGGCTAGATCCTGACAGATGGTCTACCCACTGCTGCTACTGTTGCGCCATTGTCTCATGTCCTGGGCGCCTCCACGTGGCGACCGCTGGGTGGGAGTTGGGTTTCGCCCTTCTCCCTGCTAAGATCCAGGACACCAATCCGCATGAGTCAGCTAACTGACCATGTGCTAGACCCGCTGCCTTTCGGGTGTGCATTTAATCGATGGCTTTGGCTGAGGACCCGAGTCGTTCTCCTGTCAGGTGTAGGCGCCCTGGCAGTATCCTAGTCCATCCTCTTCGGAGGTTAGGAAGT
Source organism: Dicrocoelium dendriticum (assembly GCA_944474145.2). NCBI lineage: Eukaryota > Metazoa > Platyhelminthes > Trematoda > Plagiorchiida > Dicrocoeliidae > Dicrocoelium > Dicrocoelium dendriticum. The sequence goes on along the minus strand of CALYDF020007196.1, from coordinate 1,710 downwards.
GGTCAATGGCCCACTTCCCGTAAAACCTAGCCATGGGAGACAACAGGTTTACGGGTTATAATCTCACAGCTCGATTGGCGTAGAGCACGTGGGCCACGCATTGTCTCTGACGGTGGGAGGACACCTCCGGGTGTTCAATGGTTTGCTACTGCCCGCCTCAAGCCAGGCAGCCCCTGGTCAAATTGGTGCAAACCCGCCAAAAACCCACCTGCGTCTGGCCGTGGTCGCAGGTGCGTATCCTACTACGGTCGCAAAACATATGATAATTGTTCCGGAACCTCAAAGGCTGCGTGTGACGGCCGTCAAGCAGATCCCAATCTGTCTCTGCAATCACATTCCCGAGCTGGATCTGCTCTCCACTGCCTTGTGGGTCAAGCTATTGAGCCAAAGGCTCCGGGTGGAGTCCCTCAAGCAAACTCCAAACCACCCACTGCCTTGTGGGTCAGGCTATTGAGCCAAAGGCTCTGGGTGGAGTCCCTCAAGCAAACCTCCGAAGCACAACGACCACCTCGCGTGCGATTGCCCACCAATGCAATCGCATGCCTGCGCGCAAATCACTCAGCATCGGGTGCTGGAACGTGCGCATACTACTGGACCGGAACTCGAGCGAGCGCCCGAAGCGACGCACTGCACTGGTCGCAATGGAGCTGGCGCGTTACCACATCGATATTGCGGCGCTCAGTGAAACTCGGCTCGCTGAGCAAGGTAAGTTACATGAAGCAGGTGCTGGCTAGACATTCTACTGGGTGGGCAACGCCGCCTCAGCACCACGTGAACATTGGGTCGGATTTGCAATATCCGATCGCCTGAATGACCAGCTGGTGGGTGAACCAACGGGCATCAGCGCGCGACTGATGACTGTTCGCCTACGACTCGGAAGGGGTTAGTTTGCTACTTTTATAAGCACGTACGGTCCGACCAAATGTTATCCTGATGACACGCGTGATCAGTTCTACACTGAGCTATCCTCCGTGATACGGTCTGTGCCGAGGAGCGACCGACTATTTCTGCTGGGTGATTTCAACGCGCGCGTTGGGCGTGATGCATCAGCGTGGACAGATGTTATCGGTGCGCATGGCATTGGTTCAGTGAATGCGAACGGTGACAGGCTGCTCTCACTGTGTGCCACTCACGACCTGACGAGCACGAACACTCGGTTTGCACTGAGTGCGAGTGATATAGCAACTTGGACGCACCCATGGAGTGGTCACGCTCACCTGCTCGACTATGTCATCGTACGTCAGCGTGATATGCGCGAAGTGCGCATGACACGTGTACTGCGTGGAGCTGAGTGTGGCACTGACCACAAATTGGTTCTGCCTAAACCGTACATATATTTTCGTAAATGGATGTATTGCACTGCCGCCGTGAATCGGCGTAAATTTAACATTCTCTCCCTCGGTACTGTGGCGAAACGTACTGAGCTGGAGAAGGCGATGGCTGCACGCCTGTGTGGTGATGTGGACTGCATGGCCACAGTGGGCGACCTGTGGCACCACATTCGAGACCAGGTGACAGCTGCTGCCGAGGAGACCATGGGGCGCGCAAACTGTAAGCGGCCTGATTGGTTTGATGACAACAATGTGACGATTGACGCATTGGTGTCAGAGAAGAATGCAGCATTTTCTGCACACGTTGCTGACAATGGAACAATGGTATATGACGGGTAAAAAAGCATACACTTAACGAGTCCCGCAGGTTGGCAATAGA
>CALYDF020007195.1:0-12727 GCA_944474145.2 Dicrocoelium dendriticum | reverse complement strand
ACGCAAACACACTATACTCTTATATTACTCGTGAGTAGCAGGATTTTTAGATGTAATTTTTTATGGCATACATCCCATTAGTTCATAAGCTATATAGCACAATTATATATATATATATATATATATATATATATATATATATATTTATATTTATATATATATATATTTATATATATTTATATATATATATATTATATATATTTATATATTTATATATTTATATATTTATATATATATTTATATATATATATATCACGAGTAATATAAGAGTATAGTGTGTTTGCGGATGGTGTGATCGTGTCAAGAGATCGACCACGTGTGATGAACCCAGTTTTTCGATTTCACATTCGAATCCAGTCGTCCACCAGCCCAGGAACTTTGTTTCCCTTTGAAGTGCGCAATGAATGCGAAAAAAATATGAGGAAAGAATTTCCTTATGCATGTGATGTTCCTTGGTTGCTCATTCCGTTCAAAGGGGACTCGTTCTCCTTACCATACCCACCCAATAACCTGGGCTTACTATGCATCTAAGTGAATGTATTACCTGCGGGACCTTAGCCGCAACCATTGGTTCGGTAGTATGACTTCATTTGGTCTGATTCAGTCTTTGCGTGCATTATTCAGTACGCTTATTCGACCTACTAAGTGCCTCGTTGTTCTTCTTGCGCCTACTGCTTACATGATACTGGGAATAAGTAGCAATATTTTACCCGTCGATGGGTCTCCACTGTAACTATCTAGTGGTTACATCAATCTATACAATTATCTCATCTGTAGTAGTCAGTTCACGAATACAGTTTCTTCACGCATTTGTAACCCTACATGACTGGTCCCAGCTTGAGCTCTGGATGTAACAGTGTACTGTGCTGCTGTACTGTGCTGTTTGTGCGTGGTTCACTGATATGGCCATTTTGATGTCACATCAGGGCTGTCCTTTATCTTCCGCATTTGACAGCATGTACGTACACTTTGTTGTTTATTCGTTTTCCGAGCCTGGCAGTTTGGTTACAAACGTTTCACCACCATGCGAGGTTGCATCATCAATGTAGTTAGATGCAGCGCGTATGCACACACGTAGCTACCAGGCCTTCAGTTTGCCATTACTTGGCCTATGTCAATAGCCTAGCGTTCCATTTTGCACCCAAGCCAGTCTCTTGTGTCAGCTTCAGCACTCAGCTGCACTTCTGTCTGCGATACGTCCTCCATTCTGTGGGACTTCGTTTGCTAAAAGAAGTAAATCATCTCGTAATTCTTCATTTCCCTGTAGTTGGATTGATCGCCCACTGAGAGAATATGCGCTTCGTTTCGCAGTCGATGCTCTTTATTGTAAGGACCGGCTTCAAATATTTGTGCCTCATTAGTTTCGTATAAGTTCTAGTGTTATGGGTCGGCTGGTGGCTGAAAGGACCGCACGACTGCCTTGTACTCCCTGGGTCGCCGCTTAGGTGTAAGCGACCTCACGCTATACCCAGCTTCTGTCCGACTGCTGGTGATCGCGTGGCGGCAAAGCGTTGATACCATGTGCCAGCGGCGTACGGCTGATGTCTTGTTCTCTTTTACTGTTAAGCTGTGATTACAATACACCTTTCCATGGGACTGAGGAAGAAGAAGTGTATATTCTCGTCTGCTAGAGACAATCCGAGAGGCCCAAATCAAAATGTACAGAAGCGTCATTTCCATGCATGTGGTTTTCAAGTGTTATTTGTCAGGTGTTTGGTAACTGAGGTTCCAAACGGGCAGATGACAGCGCGCGCAATGTGAGTGCTAGGTTGCATTTTGTCTCCTGTGTGAGTTTGCATTTTCCAGCCACGATCCAGCTTACAGAAGCACGTTTTAATTTTCCTCCTCCAGATGGCCAAAGCAGCCAGGCCAATCTCCCGATAAATGTGTAAATAGAGCAGGGGAATTAGATTAAACGGTGAAACAAATGAATACAGTAGCAAAAGGCGAAAATTCGTAAGCCTATACATAAATTTTTATGTGTTAAGCGAAATATAATGCAACTAGATAAATCAATTCTTTAAGCGTGCGCAAGTTACTCAGTGTGCCATTCATTTGTTAGATCAGTGAGTGACCTTGGAGGGCGACCGAACCAGCCTAAAGAGCTTCCTAGGGCGGAAAATGGGAAAAAGTAAAAACAAACAAGTTACGAAAAGCTGCGAATAACGCCCTACGTTAATTTTCGCTAAAATTGTGGTTTTGCTTTCCAAGCAAACCACGACAAGAAGAAAGAAAAACATGAAAAGCAGTGCGGGTAGGTAGATTCTAGGTAACAAGGCGCATGTAATAAGCCGGGGCACAGCATAGTAGTAGCGGTTGCGACTAGCGACCAGAAAGGCCGAAAAATCGGGTTTTTCATGCATAAGTAATTGCAAATAAAAATATTAACATGTGTAACTTTGCGACCATGCTAAACGATCCATGCGGGACCTTTCGTAAACGCAGTATCTGTGAACTCGCCTCAATTAGTCCATGGTGAAATGATCCCCTCGAGCATTCTTTTGAGGACACCGAGACTTAGCGAAATGCAGTGAAGGAAAAATCTAGTTTCTCTATGCCTTCAAGTGATCGAGAGTATAGTGCTGGGTAACATAAACCTTGACCACATGGAGACAGCAGGCCAGCTCAATATTCATTTTGCCAATGTGAGCTCATCTACCTGCCATTCATGTGGTGGAGACTGCAAAAGCTACCACTGTTTTTACCTTCTAGATAGCAAAAGGCTTCGATCCGCTTTACTCTTGAGATACAAGGCTTAGGCCAACAAAAGTAAGTAGATAAGAAGAGGAAAGATAGGAAGCAGCCTGTAGTACCGATAATTTCACTGAGACCGTTAAGCGGGGTCTTGACGACCATGGCTCTAAGACCTTAAGATTGAATTAGGTGGGAATATAGGTTTTCCTCGTATTTGAGTACACTAATCGTTCACCATTATACCATTTTCGGGGCTCCCCTTTACTGTTTTATAGGTTTGATGTAGGTAGATCATTATCTAGCAGTGGAGGTTCAGCTAACGTAAGCTCGAATGTATCGTGCGCAAGTGCACTTATGGTTTTGCTGGTTCTGGCTTTTTCACTGCACCAGCCATAATGAATGAATAATATTATAAGTTAAGAAGAGCAAGGTGTCTTAAAATGTAGGACCCGGTTATCCACCCACCACTGTGCATGAGTTTCATCAGCTCATAGTGGGCATGGGAGCTAGGTAAAAGATAAGTTTCGTAGTGATGGCCAAGCTAAGACGAAGTGGTGATCAAAATGTCCTGGATGTCCAGTTTTCCGACATGACAGTGGCACTCTGATACATGGCCAGCTTTCAAACCAGTCAAGGCTATATGAAACAGTAAAGATGTAAGAATGGCCGAAAAATGAGATCTGGTTTTTCGTGCTGCCTGTCAGCCATGGAGTCATCAGTATACATCCGTCAGTATAGCTGCTTTACTGAAGTCAAACAAACTTGATGCACGTGACATTTCAATATTTTCTTCCTTCTTAATTCCCTTAAGCTCAGTGTAAATCATGTGGTTCGCGTCGAAAGTTCAGTCACTCTTGTTTGTGCGCTTTTCTTGTGGTCTTTAACCGTCTTAATTTTTGTCACTTGTCACAGTCCGTTTTACTGCACGTGATATTTCGAAAATGTTGTGAAGGGAAGACTCTTCTTAACTTGTCTCCATTAAGCTTACTCTTTGTGTGGCAAAATTCCCACCTAGTTAGGGAGGTGGCTGCTTTTCTTTTGATGTCGTCAGCCTATCTTGTGACTCCGCATGCGTCTTGATGGACTTGATTTTGTTTGAGGATACTGACGCCCCGACATGTAAGTAAAATGCTTTGCCACGATCTGCGATGGTTTTCCCCATTTTTTGCCAGGCAATAGTTTATGTCCAGTCAGCAGATGTAGTCCTTTTGGATGGCACATCGACATTCCTCACATACGACAAACTAGTCCAGCGCTCCTCTTAGTTCAACAACTCCAGTGGCATGTCCATTTATAATAAAAAGGCTAATCTACATTACGGTGGTCCGTCCGATTTTGTTGTACTACACAGCATAATGCTGATGAGATACGCTAGCTGACTGCTGACACCGATTGGCATTTGTCGTAAACCACGTGTTTTCGCTTATGGTAAACGATTCTTCCCAATAAAATGTTAATGTTCATCAGCATCCTGTTACTTCACTTGACATTGTACCGCTACAAATGTCCGTGTTCCAAATTATTCTAAGCTTATTACATTGGTTATCTGACACTTCTTTTTGACTCCGGATTATGCAGTTCTTGCAACTCCGCCTATTCACGACTGGCTTATAACCAGTAGGCTCAGCTCCCTAGATATTTCTTGTTACTGGGTGGCGTTGGTTATAAGGTATAGGCGCCTTCTCCAACTGTGAGCCAAACATTTGGTCATTGTCTCTTTGAAAGATGCATGAATGTTCGTTTCACGCTAATGTGTGACTACAGCATTCGACTTTTCTGATCTCTCTTTTGTAGGTTTTGGTTCCATGTTTTGGGGCACTTTCAACTATGCCATTTGTTACTTACCTCTATACGAATTAAAAGCTGTCTGTTTTGTTGCCTAAAAACCGGAGCTCATCTAGGTGACTGTTGTGATCATCACTTTCCATCCTACACTTCTATGACGACTAACAATGGATACGCAGTCGTGGACTAGGACCGATCATCAGCCACTTATTTTCTCTCTTCTGTATTGCCGTAATTTCTTTAATCTGTTGCGGTAACCACCGGTCGTTTATATGTTTAAAGACTAGGCTAGCAACTTCTTTGAGAATGATGGTTCTCGTCACACATACATTTGTGCCTTTATGGTCCAGTAACATGCCTAACTTGGAACCGCTTATTTCTCCTATTTCCCCATCCATTCTCTCGTGTCACCAGGTTATTTAACACACTCTTCATCTCTTCCTCTCACTCTAGGTTTAAATATACAAGGATGGGAAATATCTGGTTCGGGAAAGTCCGCCCCGGAGTTACGTCTGGAATACCTGCTGCTGAAGCAAAAAGCTCAGTCAGAGAAACAACTACAGCTCACTCAACCCAACTCCGAGTTTTCGGTCGGCGTCGACTTAACAGATCTGTTCGATCGGTATCTTCAGGTACTCGGATACTACTTGCGTACTTTTTGTTTGCTCAGTTAGTAGGTCGATACTTAGACATTTCCGATTCTTGGATAACAGATCGGTCAATTCGTTGACTCGTGTTTGTATCCGAATTTTAGTCGAGCTACCAATAAAGATCATTGTATTCAGTTCCACACCTCTAACCATCACGCTTGCCACCTGATTATGCTATGTTTCACGTATTGGTTTCTCTCATCACAGTGTGTGTACACGAACGTCTCTTACTGACCTCGATCGCACAGTTCTTATGATATATTCACCGACCACTCTGGCTTCGTTGTGTACAGACTTGTCTCAGGTGCTTATCTTGTGTCTCTGACCCGCTGATTAGATGCTCTTGGTTTGATACAACTTGGGCGCTACGCATATCTCCCGGTTGGATGCTGCAATCGTTTATACGTCTCCCTTGGTCTCCTCATCGCCAGTCCAGTTCTGTCCTTTACTCCATTGGTGCGCTTAATCAACATTGAACCTGATCGTAACCCCATGTATTAATCGCTATGACTGCAATGTGTTCGTGATCTAAATGTTTGTCTGTTGCTCTTTTGTCCTTGGTTATTCAGTGTTGTCTTGTTTACTCATTCTTCAGGAACCGGCGCATGAACGGACTGTGCTTCCTAAACCTTACATCAACCAATTACAACTCGCGCAGTCGGTGACAGCTGGGATTACTTTATCCAACGCTATCAGTCTTGCTGGCCAACTCACGGCTCGAAATGGTCTGGGTGTCGGCTCAGGCATGTTCATGTGGCGCCATTATTGCGGCAAAAAATCGCTTCTTAGTTTCACTACTATTGATACGGAGGTTGGTATATCCTGTCATCTTTTGGTATTGCCATGCTAATTTATTCCTATAACCAATATCAGCTGTGTATTTGCACTTTCTTGTTCAGCTATCCTACGGTCGCGCAGGTCGAGGTCCGGGGCTTGCTGTCCGCCTTCGCAGGCCATTCGGTGATCGTCTCGTCGGGTCATTCGGTTTCAGCTTAAACAGCGTCGCGATCCACTCCAGGGGTTCTCATATTGCCGTCGTCCCTGCCTTATCTACCGGAGTTCAGTTTCAACTCCTACCTCGTACTCAGATCCGGTTCGAGTGGCGGTGGTTTTTGGATGCAGGACTATCATCTGAGCTTGTGTGGTCTTCACCTAATGATCAGTACGCTGTTCGTCTCTCAGTTCGATTAAGCGCCGCCGGGCTTTCCGGTGTTGCTGTACGCGTTGAGAAGGCAGTTTCTTGGCCTTGGCTGAATCCACCTCGGGGATCTGGTGTTGAGAAAAAAGAAAGTGATACTCGAAGACCAGATTGGGTCAAGGCAGACGAAGACGAACTTGAACTACAACGCGGCAGCCAGGGGCGATTTTTCGGCTCTGTGGATGTTAACACTACTGATGTGGTAGAAGTCACTATGGGTGCGCAGTGCTCCCTATCCGTCTATTCACGTTTGTCCGGATCTTTTTCTTTCAGTTTACGGAGAGGAGTCAATGTGCGGTTAGCTCTTCAGAGGGGCACTCAAACTTATTCTGTCCCCATTATTCTCTCTGAACAACCTAGCAAAGTAGCAGCTGGCTATGGATTTGTTGTTCCCATCCTCCTATTCGCAGCCATCCGGACTTTGGTGTACGAACCATATTTAAACAAGCAACTTGAGCGCGCTCAGATGGTGCGCCGTAACAAATTAAAAGGTGAACTGGCGCGTCGGCGGCGGGAGGCACTATCTACACAGTCTTTAATGCAGCAGTCAGCTAGTAGAATCCGAAACGCCGAATCTCACATTGGCGGGTTGATTATCGTCCGCGCTGTCTATGGATGCCTGCCGGCAAGTGGTGATTCGCCTACCATTCCAGACGTCGCTGGCCCCCTCACATTGGATGTAACTGTTCCCATTCAAGCGCTTGTTAACACTAGCCGCCTGCGTCTTCCTCCTGGCCGGTGGTCAGATATTCAAGGTTTTTACGACCCTTGCATGGGTCTTGTGAGGTCCCCGGTGAAGGCTTGCGCTCTGCGACGATTGCGCGTCACTTACACATTCCGTGGCACGTTGCACGAGGTCACCGTTACTGAAAACCAGGGCTTAGCGATTCCCATGGCCAAGCATAGAACCGATGAAACCTAACCCACCCGTGATGTTACACGGACACATTACGATGGGAACTTCTAGGTCTTTCAGTTTCATTACACCGCATCGATTTTGAATGTTTCTCGGTCCTTATTCCTTTTTTTAACTCATTTCCTTATCCTCTTCAGATTCTTTGCTTTTGTTGGATGTAGACCTACTCTGGTTTCATCCTTGCACCCTTGTATATATTCCCATTTGTTATGGTTGCTAAGCCCATAAAAATATTGCCTTTTACCCTGACTATCTCGTTATCTTCCGTCGTGCGACTTTTTCTTCTTACTGCACAACGTGTTTGAGGTATCCTACAGGTACTTCGACTTCCTTGCGTGTACTGTTACAAGCAGTGCATCATGTAAGTAGATGGGAATCAGGCTCACTATTCGGGCATTTAGTTTACACTCCATTTTGACAGCGCTGTTTCGATTTTTTTAAATTTCTGCCCAATCATATTTCGTCCTACATTCATCCAGGTTTTTCGTGTAGAACACTCGACATTGCGTTGACGCAATGCTGTGTCACGAATGACCCTAGTCATGTTGCACCCACTGCGTACGCCCCAGATAAAGCCAAACTGTGGCTGCTTCCTTTCTTAAATCCCTATGAGACTTTATGCACCTCCTGCCAATTTGTCAGTCATCTATTTTTTCTAGTCTTTTCGTGGATTTGTGTTCAAAATTGTATGCTTGGGAATATCTCCGACTAGCCCACCGAGTGTAGTATTCTGATGGCTTTGCTTTCTCGGCACTGCTTTAATAGATCACAGAGGTTCTATGCCCAATTGACGCTTCAAGGCAGACGAACACATTTGAACTTCGCGTTTGGTTATTTCCACTAGCAGGAATGTGGTGAATACGTAAACCACGCGGATTTGGTACTCCTTCACTTCATCTTTGCTTTCACTCTTATCTTCATACTTGTGTGCATCAGTCCGTATGACTTTGGAATCCCGAGTCCGTTGTCGAAACGGAGAGACAACCTATCACAGCAATGAAACGCAGGAAGCGTTACTGGATGAACTACCGCTAACACGAGCTTAGGATTTCGTGAGGCTGGTAGATTTTGCTTATCGCATCTCATGGCGCACTAGGCTACCCCTTGAATTTTTCGGAATGACTTGGACGTGCGTTTTTCTCTGCACATCCAGTTAGATGATCAGTTTAGCTGTAGGACTAAACACTGCTGAAATTGACTGAGTAGCTAGGTTAGACCGATGCTTACACATTATCGAATTGATAGATGATATAATAAACAACGTTCACTTCCTCGCTTCTGATTACCATATCTTCTGCCTGAGAATGGCGTATTTTTTGGCTTTTTCTTGATATAAACGTTTTACTTTATAACCTGTCTTCTTCACGCTACTATTCCTATGATGATTTAGACCATTTCGAGTTGTCTTGATGAATTGTGTTTCCTCTTGCGATGCAAACACTAAAGTAATCTTGTTAGCTATATTACCAATATTTTACAGTGCGCTTTTAGGACTACATACTACCCAGTTTACGTCACGTTTTTATCAGCATGGGTTGGTGAGTCGCGCTCGAAAAGTGCTGCTGTCTCGTTTATTTTCCTTTTTGACCAGTTTAATACTGTCCATCACTCACGTTAAAATAGAAGTCTAATCTTCATATTAACTTCATGTTGGATCCAGATAATCCATCACAAGAGTCATGTGTATTACGGTGAGAAACAAACTGGATGAATACAAGATGTAATATGTGCCGGGCGCTTCAACGCACACCACCATCATTGGTTCAACAACTGAGTTGTTCGTGCCAAATCGATAGTTTATTTCCCTGGCGAATTCGTCCACATGTTGTGTAATAACAAAGTTCTTGTATATCCCCTGCAGTCGAACAAGCCCTGTGGTTGTCATTAAGAAAATTGAAGATATTATTATTCCCCATATTTGTTTCAAAAACTAGCCAATAATCTTTACTATATATATATATATATATATATATATATATATATATATATATATATATATATATATATATATATATATAGTCAACAGTCCAAGAAGTGGACATGGAGTCATCGGAAAAACCATGAGAATCAAACGGAAGTACTATTTAATCAAAAATAAAACGAAGCTGTTTATACGTTGCTTCTTTACTTTTTTCGTTTTCCAAGTTTTAGGCATTAAATATGTGAATCAATACAATTATGCACACAGTTCTTCTACTGATCCCGGTTGCGAGCCATGTCTCCAATTATGTCAAGCCACTGGCACTGGGTCCTCATGCAGGAAGAAGTACTAGTCCGATGGTGTCTAGAGGTGACATCAGCGATTTCAGGTGATGTCGCCCTGTCGAAAGCGGGAAGGCGGTGTATATCCTCCACGCGAGTTGGTCAGGATTCACTCCCGTATAACATCACTAAACTAACAGAGGCACTGTAGACAGGACTCTTTCTCGAGATGTAGACGCCTCGACAAAGCTACGAGTGTCTCAGCTTGACAAATGCTAATCGGGCCTTAATGATGCAAGAAGACATTTCCTTGCTGACTGCGCTCATCAGAAACATAACTCTCAATGTAGACGAAACTATCTATCTGTTCAAGGGTGAGCACGTGAGCGGTGTTGGTCAATCTGGGAGCAGCACTGCTCAAGCGATACCTAGATGCTTCAACTACCAAAAGATTCAGAATAAGTTGCATACTCTACGCATCGTCACCGAGTAAGGCGATATCATCATTATAGTCTGGATTGGTCTCGCGTTCACCCGATAGAAACTCTAGGCTCTGCACCTCACCTGTTCGATTGCATTTGAAAAGGAATGGTGACGTAGGTCAACCTTGTCGCGCACTGCTATTGACTGGGAACAGCGAGGCAAGCTTGCCGTAGACCCACACTCTGCCGAATATATGAAGAAATAGTGCACTTAGGATGGCGGCCTAATCCTCTGGCACCCTATTTTTTAGCAACCAGCGACATAAAGCAAGTCCATCAATCGAGTCAAATGCAGCCCGTATGTCTGGGAATGCGACGGTAGAGGGCCTGATGTGAATTTGGCAGTGTTCGAGCGGTTAACGGTGCACTAAGATTTGTTCCACGCATCCACGGAAAGCACTGTGTTCTTCACGGTAATATGATTCACGTATTCATGATAGTCTGCGAAGCAGTATGGATGCCAATAGCTTACAAGCAACCGAAATAAGACTAATCCCTTGATGATTTATACATGAAATCGGGATAAGGAATGATTCGCCTCCAGTGGAAGACACTGTCTTCATACCGGAGTTTAGTGAACAACGAGATCAGCTAATTACTGCTTGACACACCGTCATACCTGAACAGCTCCGGAGTAAGTCCGGCTTTCTTGAATCTTTTTAAGTGTCAGATCTCGAGGCAGGTTTCTGCTTCATTGGTTTGATCCAATGGTATGAAATAAGGTGAGCAATGGATGGATTTACGGTAAGGAGCAGTTGAATTGCGAATACTTGGCCCTTCGGTCCGAACGCCTCTGCTGTTTGGTGATCGGGGACCCATCCACCTCAAATAACCTCACTGACACCAGACTTGCTGAGGCCAGTGAACCGAATCAGTTGGAAGAAACTGCGAGTCTTGCCGAAGAGAATAACGGTCTCCATCTCTAAAGTACCATCAGACCACGAAGGCTCAGGTTTCTTGTGCATGCTTTGTTTGATCAGATAGTTGGCAGAGCGGTGCTGCTTATGGTATTCCGGTTCTGCCGCGATATCTTTGGCAGTCGAACTTTTCCAGCGGGCGAGCAGAGATCCAAGCCTTTGAAGTGCGTCGAGCAAAACCACAGTTTGATAGTACGGAGACAATCATTGCCACCTATAAGCAAGTCCAGTTTCTCAATGTCTTTCGATGGATTGCAACTGAGTGCACTTGCCGGTAATTACTGGCAGCTTACCTGGTAACAAGCAACCATTGCATTGCATTGAAATCCTCAACAAAGCATTGCCCAAGAGCTCATGAATCGATAATAGCCGTCTTAGACCGACTCAGTATGAGCGTGCGCTGAGATCACAGACAAGTTGCAACCTGACGCCTGTTGATGATATATGAGCCCCGAATCCGATTTGCACAAGGAACCAGTCCAGCAGTGCGGCTCCGGCCTTTCCACTTGGTGCTACATCTACACCTTCCAAACTCATGGGTTACTTCTGTGCCACCATAAAGACGCAAGTGAAATGTGGCTCCGCAAGTAGTTGGGAATATCCACTGAAACACAATGTGGGGGTTCTGCAGTCCTGTTTCAGAAAAACAGCAGATATCAATGTCGAGAGGCTATAGGGTACGCGCTATTCCCGCTTGCTGTCCAATTGGTGTGTATCTGTACATTGAAGCAAACCAGACGGAACGAGGGTCGGGGTCGAAAGGGGGTGACTAGTTCTATTCCGTGGTTCGCGGTGCAGCAGGAACTCGAAGTACACCGATAAACACGGGAATCGTGTAGCGGGCATTGTTGACAACTAAACATTTAGCATGTGATGAATCCGCGTGGATGTAAGAAGCTTAACCAATGGCAGATGAGCTCAGTGTTGAGCTTTTTTTATTTTCATGGGGCGTGGTGCTAACCGTTTGCCAAAGCCGAAGTGTAGAACTGACTTAGCGAACGCCACCCCGATCCTTTGGCTAAATAGCCTACCTACAAGGCAACGGAACGATTTCCAGGAATCACGCCCATTGTAAGCAGGTGATTGATTGTTCAGTCCATACGTCTTTCGTTTGGTCAGTTGTCAAACGGGCCGAATTCATCCCACAATTTCAACATGAATTTGCTGGAATACAATGCTCTACAAGACTGCAGCAAGTGATAGTGACTTTATTTGCGGCGAGTCATACCCGCAACGTCACAGTGTTGTTAAACGGACGTATATGGCTTTTTATAGGAAGAATGCTTGCCCACGACGTCTTTGAACACTGCTGCCAAACCATTTGCTTTACCGGGAGAAACCCGAACCACCCAATTGGCACCACTGCATGAAACATTGAGCTGTCCGCTACATTGCTAACACATTCCACGGACTTAGCGCCGTCATTGTGCCACAACCACATGTGTTTCAGTGGGTCGTTTGTGGTTCCTCTTGTATCAGTCGCGTCTCCTTGTCACTTCACCTGTATGGCTCATTAGCCGATGACTTCTCTAGTTTGGCAGTGCCTCGATTCACACTGGGTAACCGGGATAGGACGTCGACCTGCCTGAACTTTTACATTCGCAGGTGGCAGATGTTCAGTGCGAAGATTGCCCGGCAGATGAATCTGCTAGCAGAATACATCGAGATGCCTTTCTAGGCCAACTATAATAAGTAGTGTTACACTCAACCGAACTCAGAACAACAGTATTGCAAATGGAAGTTTAATAGAAGCAGTGGCAATAGTACATTGGCAGTCCACACTGGGTACAAGATCAACTGTTTAGTTTTACGTAATTCACATGTTTTAGCTAAGCACTCGCTTTTGAACCAATCAGTAAGCATCGCCGGTTAGTCGGGAGATG
>CALYDF020007194.1:0-12699 GCA_944474145.2 Dicrocoelium dendriticum | reverse complement strand
AAGATCAACGGTGGGCAAACATAAAGAAAAGAGACCGGAAGTATATGAAGATGTGGAACGAGTCCAGTTTTGACGCACGTTTATTGAGGTTATGGTGAAGTGTGGTGGCTTGTTTGCCTTGCCCTGCCGAGAAGGCATTAAGCTGATGTGACCTTTTTTCGTGGCAGGTCACACCCTGGCTAAGGCGAGAAGTGTCGCACAGCAGTTTGAGTGCTAATGAATTGCCTTATAATGGAGTTTCTTTGCGGGAAGAGTTCGCATGATGTGATATGTTTGTATAGAAAGCAAGTGAAAGTCTTATTGAGCACGGCGGATGGGAAGCAACTTGCAAGTGCCTGGCAGATATGGTTGATGCCATTTGAGTTACCGTAGAAAGAATAAATCAAACTTTTTTCCAAAAAGTCGAGATATTGTAATTATTCTTCTCCTGATATAAGCCTAGTTGAGAAAGAACCTATTCGCGCGCGAATGACTATGGGTGGGGTATGTCCATAGAGAGCGATAAAATACTGATGAAAGTGTGTGGCTTGGAACACAATCTTCTAAGCTGCACGAGGCTGAGAAAAAAGGTTATGAAAAACCAATGCCCTCTCTTAGTCAAGTTCGATAACGAGAGCTCGGCTCTTAAGTTTCTCTCCTATCAAGGGGAATATAGGACCCGCACCACGTTTCTTGACTTAAAGTTAGTACCAGCGAGAACGGCATTGCAACGACGTTACGACAGGCTAACCGAGAGCTCTGCACATAGCAGATGTGTTCAGGCCACTTGCGACAACTCTCCGATGCCAGTGCACCTAAGTGACTCAGGTACTGTGGACCTTGACATTTCGTCTGATATGGATACTGGATCGCTTGATTGCTTGGAAGAACCTGCAAACCCTGGGACCAGTGCTATCCGTAAAGTCACATCATACATAGAGCAAATCAGCCAGCCCGCGAATAATATAAGAAAACTCTCGATTTACACTAAGTGTTCAGCTACTAATACAAGTCGATCAGTCAAACCGGAAGGGCCAATGGCTGCCGAACCTCTAAGGCAATCTTTAAACAACTCAGTTAAACCGATGTTAGCAAAAGGCGACGACGATCGAAGCGAGCTTAGCATAACCAACACTCAGCGAACAGAGCCGCCAACGCCTCGAGCTAAAAGGCCTCGTATACGGACCACACCACCGAGTTCACCTGAGCCGCTGGGCTCAACGCCACCAGCTTTGAAAATAAGAAAAGCGGAGACGCTAGCACCATACAACGCTGCGTGCGGGAATGGATTGTGCAGCGCTCTAGTGTTCAATGTTCCCGACGACATATCGGTGGAAACATTTAGGCGTGCAATCATTGCAGTTAATGGCATTGCAGAGAATGCCTTGCAGGTTCAAAGATTGACTAAGCGCGTAACCCAATTTGCGGGTCCCATCAAACTGAACGCAAAGGATGAGGAAGTATTGCATACTCTCATAGCCAACCGTGAACAGCTTCGCAGTGCAACAATGCTAAGCCAGCTTACATTCGGGCCGCTGAAAAGAAGCTTAGGTTGGGCTGCGACTAATCCTAACATCATTGCAGGCTATAGGCAAAGCGAGCTTGGCGCATCCAAAAAGAGACAACGAGCTACACCTAACCGCTTAGACAGCATTGTGTCTAACACTACGAAGGATCCCAATGTCAAACGGGCTTGCGGAGCAAACTCACCTATTCACTCACCGACGACGGCTATGTCACCCACACAAGCCTTAATTAGCGCAAGATCATTAGACAAACAGTCGCAGCAGCCGGGTTGGGACAATGCGTTGTTTAGCGTACTTGTATTTAATGTTCCGGATGGCGTATCGACGGGCGAGCTTCAGAGCACAATCCTTAAAGTTAACGGTATCGCGGAAAACTCGGTACACGTTGAGAGGATGGTCAAAAGAATCAGTAAATTCCCAGCCCCAGTCAAATTGACAGTAGACGATAGTAGAATCCTGCGCACTGTAATATTGAATTGTGAACAACTTCGCAATGCTCTCAAGTTAAGGCAACTTTATTTTGGCCCACCACGAGGGAGACTACCCAACCATACCCCAGATACTTGTGAGACGGCATCGCGTACCACCACCGTTACCAATTCACCCACGGAGAGCACTGCATGTGATAATTTACGCAGCTCCGATCAACTACCTGCGCATCCAGGCTGTTATGTACCTGCTACATCCCTCAGACTTTTGCCGCCGGTCCAGATACACAGGCCAAGTAGTCCACTGCTTCCTACTACGCAACCTGAGCATTATTTAGACCAGGTAGGGATGGGCCGCGACAGTTTCATCCCGGCACCAAAGTCCTCGTCGCCCAACTACCAACTGCAGTGTCCTCTCACGCACTTCCTACAACTACTGCAGATAGCGAAGTAACTATCAACGGCTTCATCTCGTCAACCGTAAGGCTAGTAGACCCCAAGTGTTCATCCCACCTACTTATAAATGCCAGGTCCCTATACAAAGAATGCATATCATGCGTCCTCTATCTGTCCTCGTTGACCCTGATGCAATATTTGTCACGGAAACATGGTTTTCCCCTTATGTTTCAGAGGACCACTCACTTTCTCATCAGCAGGTAATTATGCAATCTCGTGTGCATAAACGAGGGAGGCGTCATTTTTATTAAAATACTTACCCAGCAAAACTATCCGAAATCATGAACGCGGCTGAGGCCATGGTTTCAGTATGGATAACGGCTGATATCCTGGGATCGACGATAGTATTTGGATGTGCGTATAGACCACCCGATACCGCAGTTAAGGGTGACAACGCACTTAAGGATACTTTTGCCCAAGCACCAAATTTTTCCTGCGTGTACAAACTGGTAGCAGGAGATTTGAACCTGCCTGTGTTAAACTGGTTCTCACCTGCTGCAACGACGATGTATGCTGGCCTACTAGCATGTAACGATTTAGGCAAATGGACGCAAATCGTATCCGCTCCAACTAGGGCGGAACATATTCTTGACCAAATATTTACTCCAGGCATCTCATCAACGCAAGTGGCAGTCGGCCGGGAGTTTCCGGGTAGTGATCACAGATTAGTGCGTTGACCGGTTCACTTAAAGCAACATAATGCCTACCCAACAGAAACAGACCCAGTCGTAGTATACCGCCCGATGCAACTCGTCAACTGGACAACCTTTGCTGTACTCGTCCGATCAAGAAATTGGGATGAATTCTTTATGTCTGATTCTGTGGATCGCTCGGCTGAGCAGGTTTAGGAGGAACTACTTCACTGTCTTGACTTGATAGCTCCCATGCCACATTTAATAAGGCAAACATCTAAAAGTGTGCCCCAAACGAGAATGCATAACGGAATTCGTCAGATAAGACGATCCTGTAACAAAACCTTCAATTTTGCCCACATCATGAGAGCGAATGAGATTTCACGTCAGCTTCCTGCCAGAACTAAGCGGCAGCAAACCAAACAAGAAACGGCCGCACTAACTAGTGCGAACAAAGCTAGGAATCTCAACTGGCCGCTGCACTCTCGGACCCCTAACTGTGGACGACAGATCTGTAGCCTAAAGGTTAGTCCAAATGACACACCTAGTGACGCAAGAATTTTATGTGAAGTCTTCGGCCCGCAGTTTAAATAATGACAGTGTTTAGAAATAGGTTCAAACTTTAGGCCCCCAAGTACCCGGTAGCCAGTCCCTGTCCTTTGTACAGTTTGACATAAATAGTGTCCGTTCTGCGATTTCAAATACCAAGTCACCCTGGAACCCTGGTCCAGACGGAATGCCACCCAGTCTACTTAAGAATGTGGGTGAAGATATCCCTATTCTTCTTTTGAAACTCTTTACGTTATCAATGCATAAAGGTCAATGCCCGACCCCTTGGAAACATTCTATCATTATGCCAAGGCATAGGGGCGGTAGCCTACAGGAAGTCGGTAACTGTCGCCCTATTAACCACACTTCTGTTATCTCGCATGTGATGGAGCAGTTGATTAAAAAAGCCCTCCTTACTCACCTTTATGCGGGCGAGCACATAAATGAATCTCAGCACGGGTTTCCAAGTGCTCGGTCTTGTGCAACCTATCAGCTGCACTTCCTTAATTTAGTCACCGAGGCCATTGACTCTAAGCTTTTAGTTGTCATTCTTTACCTTGATATGCAAAAGGCGTTTGACAAGGTACCACACATGCGCCTGATGCATAAGATAAAGGCATACGGGGTAGACATTGCTCTGTCTGACTGGCTGGGTTCCTATCTAATAGGACGTACGCAGTCTGTTAAGGTTGGGCGAACTATATCCACCCAGACCGCCGTCCCCAGTGGCGTGGTGCAGGGGAGCTTCTTTGGCCCAACCCATTTTTGCTTTATACCAATGACCTCTGCAGAATTTTCAACACGGTCGCTGCTTTATCTTTGCTGACGACGTATAAGTTGTCTACGTCTTTCCCCTGGTAATGAATTATCCGCAATCGATGTTATCCGTGAGGATCTTAAAGCACTTGAATAGTGGTGCGAACCATGGCAAATGACCTTCTCCGTTCAAAATCCTACAAATTTTCTATACCTACTGGGTCCCTAACAATAAACGGCAGCACTATCAAACAGAATGCCATGACAACAGACCTGGGCTTGCGCTACCCATGTGCCTTAGCTTTGCTGAGCAAGTTCATTATCAAGTGGCAAGGGTAAGGGGATTTTCGTTCCACATACGCCGTTATATAAAAACCGCAGATACAAGGCTAGCATTTTATAAGAGCCACGTCAGGCTACGTGTGGAATATTGCTCTTTCATATTCAGCAGCCTATGGAAACTAAGCGGCGCTTTACGAAGATGTTGACTTCATCGCAGCAAGCGCAGAGTTAACGACTCAGGTGCGAACACCTTAAAATTCAGCCCTTATGGCAAACGCGCATTAGCTTTAACCTGTGCTTCTTACATAAGCTAATTAATAGAAAGCTACACAGTAATGTCACTTGCCTTAAACTAAGGAGCGCATCTGAATCTAAACTCCGAAACAAGGGCCATTCTAGTTCTCCGCTTAAGCCCAAGAATAGACTGTCATCTCCTTTCTTCTTAGTTGTGTACGTGAACATATGGAACAGGTTGCTTTCCAGAATAAGGGAGATACAAAAGTTGCAGGCATTCAGGAAGGAGATACAAAGATTCCTAGGTTTTGGCAATATACTAAGCATTGTCCAAATCTGCGCTTTGTAAGACCACTTCTTCGAAACTGCCCCTGAGGTAGCATGAGGACGCCCACGATGTAGTGCACGACATATAAGCACTTTGAGCTTACAACCCATCTACCTTCATTGTGGTTACCGTCTTCTTACCTAAGACAGTGTAACGGTATCCGTCGCACACATTCTCTAGGTTTAGGAATAGCAAACCGTGTACAAGATGCTTCTAGTCTTCAACAAGCTCTTCCTGAACTACTTAAGTTCTCCCACGGACAATTCCGCCTTATGGCTACGCTATGGAAAGAATAGGCGGTAGCATAAAAGCAGACTGTAAGGGATAATAAGGGACAATCCCCATGAATTGTCTTCAACAGTGACCCTTGTTCTTTCAACTTATCCATTACCTCAAGCATAAGACCCAGAAGGTCCCAGTCGGATCAGTCGCACGCATCGCACAGGTACTGACATAAGAATTCTAAATGCAAGAAGTAGTTTGTCATTACTGATTAGTTCCCGACGTGCTTCGGCTCTCTCTGACACATTGATTCAAATGTTGAATGGACCAATTGGTATCCACAACCCTCCGGCTTCTCTCTTTCGATGGTCACTTCGTCAAGTTATAAAAAGTCAAACAAACGGTACAGCCTAGCCTATTGACTGGCAGGTTTGCAAACCGTAGTTATTCCTAATATAGGGTATTGCAGGGCAATGACAAAGCCATCGTGCAGGCGAATTTCAATCCTTACAACTTATCTACATTTTCATTCCTTGTCTTCAGCTTTACGTTTATCACTTTCCAACTTCTTGACCACTGGGTCCGTGGAAAATATGTTAGGCTTATGACCTTTGAGGTACTCCTAGTAAAGGCATCCTACCAGACCTAAGCGTTGCATAAGTAATGAAAGCGTCTGTTGCTACTGATACATCTAAGCTTAGCATTAGAATTGTCCAAAACCGTCTAAATACAAGCTTTAGATGAACCTTTATGTGCCTTCGTAGATATCATTTGCTAGTTGGCCCTTATTGATGCTTTTTCATTAAGCCTGCACACTGACGACTGATTCCGCCTTTTCCAACCACTATCAGTATGTAAACAATAAAATAATATATATCTTTCCCATTGTTGATAATGAGAGCACTTTGAAAGTTATAGACCCAAGAAGCAGACATTTTGCCCTCCACTTATCCTCTCGGCCCCATATACTTAGCTTTATCTGGGATACATATACCTTTCACTATTAAATAAATAAATAAATATGATATTCTCGCCAAAGCGAGGCACGCCTTTTGGGCACGATTTGCATATTGTAATATTGCATTCGGTAGCATGGTTAACAGCATCAAAAGCGGGAGTAGTAGAGATGAAGTCAGTAGTGCGGGCCCATATGTCCCAGGGGTTGTACGAGGTCTATACCTACAGAATGCGAGATGTAGAGATAAGAATCAGATCACTAATGTGGAGTATGTTGGTGAGGAACTAGTCCGAGGAGGTTGTGTGCACAGGGCGAGTCAGGTGAGTGAAGCATGAAGGAGAAGCTGCAAAAATCTTTAAGAATTGTGGCATGTAACTGAGCAAATTTGTAGGCGTGTTAGTACGAAAGCACATGTATGCATAGAATTTGTAAATGTGGTATCGGTCAACTTGCCAATGTGTGATTGGGGCAGCGACTTTATTAAGTGGCGAGTCACGTCCGCCACGCCGCGGCGTCGTTAAGCAGACACTTGTAGCTTTTTGTAGGAAAACGCTTGCCGGACGTAAACCCACCGCGTCCTGGAACACTGCCGATTAGTGATATGACATTGACAAGATTGCATCTGACCGATTACCTTCGCGGATATTCGCAATCAGGTTTCGCCAAGTTGTTTCCCACGTTTGTGTAGTCTCCTTCGAAGTCGACCGCAGGCAGTTGGAGCTGTTGAAGTCGGATAACTCAGGTGACTTGTATTTATTTGATTTGTTTTCTGGCATTTGTTTTATGGATTTGTTTTCTGGCAACACTATTTGACAGGCATAATGAAGACCAGGTCCACTTCTTTAACTGCTGTTGCAAGTAAACCACTCGCATTTCCAGATTTCATTTTACTGGCACGAAAGCTAACCAATGACAGAGAGGCCCCTGCCACATCGGCTGGCTGGACCACCAAATATTTTCCATCACCACTTTTCTTATCTTGGCCGCCCGTGTGTTATTTATCTTTTAGCTGGCTCCAAAACATACCATGCCTTATGCGTAATGGCGGGTGAACGACAAGCTCCCACTGGTTTTGTTACTATTCTAATTCTGATTTACCTTATTACTCTTTGCTTAGGGTGCTAGAACAGCGCTTGCCAGGAAAACCACAAAAGAAATAGCCGGTGTGACAGCATAGTACTAGTTAAGAGTGCCACCTAGATGAACACCGCCGGCACTTGCTTCGGAACCCAAAATTGGAGCGAAATAACTCGAAATTTATCAACGTGGTGCACAATAGTGTGCATCAACACATGAGGCATAATAATCCCTCATGTTCGAGCAAGCTCAATCCCCAAAAGTAGAGTTGTTACTGCCCCACCAACGCAGACCAAAGTGGATTTCACGCCCCAACGCAATTTACTAAATTTTCCCATACTCATTTCTTTACTATTAGTGACAGGCTACCCTAGCTCAAGGATGTTAGAGACATGGCCTCATGAATATAGAAAATCGGCTCTAAGCGATAAAACTTGCTTTGTTTAGCTAAGAAAGCTGTGTATTTGCCAGGCCGAAATGTTTTAACTGATCCGAAAGTTCTCCTGTGTTACTCAGGTAGACTTGGCTCATGCGGCCATGATATAAACTTTAGAACACTTAACGGCTTAAAAAATAGTAAACTCTTTATTCCTAGTTGTTTGTGTGGCTCAGTATCCACTGAAAATGGCATGCTGAGGTCTTCTAACCGCGGGTTAATTATAAACTCTCCTGAATTCCCATGCAAACATAATATTCCTTACTGGATTTCTAGCGCTGTCGCGCAAAATGATACCTTATTTGCGTATATGTGCCATGTATGCCTACAAAGTGTACTTTTCGGCCACCTCCGCAGTCCATACTTGTTGCAGGTTATTACGGGCTAATTATGGCATTTATCAATAGTTATGCCTATTTAGAACATATATCTTTTCGCTACTTTTTACATTCTTCTTTTTTATCCTGCTATCTGCTTGCAAAGTAGAAATCCATTTTTAGCAAAACTAATAATGGCCTTATTCGTTGGCCATCATTCAATTGCAAATAACTCGCAAACTACTGCACATATTGCGTTGTTTTTAATTTCAACGTAATCAGCGGTTAAAATTTGTCCTGAGCAGCCTACCTTTGTGCTACTTTAGGCAGTATTCTAGCCTCATAAAAGGTTTTTCTTGTTTCTGGGATTTACTCAGGTTGAAATTTCGCGCCAGCAAGCAATAGCAGCGCACGAAAGGTTTGGATATATTTTTGTTAAGCTGTATCCTTCTAGTGAAGCATGCCGCATTAGTATGTCTCCTAACAACTCCTTTTTTCATCTGCATTTCTCAAAATTATTTTTTAACTTTTCGTACCCCTTATAATTCCGCCACTCTCATTTCTTCTATGTGTGCACCAACAATTTTGTCGACTGAGCGGCCCAAAAACGTCTAACGAATTTAAAGTGAACTTGTGGTGAATTGGAGCCTGTTCCAAAGAAAAAAGGCACAACTACACCTCTGCGCAGCTTTCACTACAAAAGAACAAGGAGCACCATATTGCCCGAAGGAACCAGAAAATTTTCAAAGCGGGCGCCTGCGACCCCAGTAGCTGTACACCAAGCAATGCCAATGCATTTGTAATTGCCAAGGAGGAGCATATACTCGTAATTTGTCTATTTCCATGTAAGAGCATAGGATTAAAGTAAAGATTGATCTGAACCCATTTGGGTACAGTCTCTAGCTGGTATAGAAATATACCTATTTATTTATTTATTTACTTGCTAATTTAAGGGTCCCTTATATCCGGGAATCAAATAAAAACCTAATAGAAAAAAGGGAAAGTATATAATGGTGACTGAAAGCTGGGCTAAAGAGAATCGCCTACCCCGTGCGGTCGATCAGGCAATCGATCGAGCGGACGAATGCGTTTTTAAACACCCGGCTAATTGGACTTTTGCCTCAGAGTTGAGAGGACAGTGTTTTTCGGCGGCATTTTCTGGCTACTTTGGTAGAGTTTTTGTTAACACGTTTTTCGTGGTCAAGGCTGTTGGAATTTGATTTTTCTTCGGCTGGGCTAGAATTGCTGCGGAGAAATTTCTGGGTGGTTAATTCGGAATAGCGAAAAAGGGAAGCTCTAACACCTTAGAGTAAAGCAAAAGTATGCATGAGAACCTTGTAAGCTCTGCTAATCAATACGTTGTACTTGAATTGGCACGGGAAACAAGACAAGTGTCGTTACTTCTCAAGCCGTCTGATGGTTGTGCGAAGGCGCCGATTTCCACCCGCACTACTTGTCAGTAAAGGAACCATATCATGGCTCCCACCAGTAAGGCACGATTTGACGGGTTTCTTGACTCTGCTTAAAGCAACGAAGCGTCAAGAGAATATGCTCTCGTTATCAAGAAAAAACAACAGACTAAATCTGCATTGAAGCCTTTCGGTGAACTAGATGACCAGAAAGGATTTAGGACTTCGGCATTGAAGCAAAAAACATACACTGCCTTTGCTACATTGTCTGAAAAGATAATGAACGGTTCCATCGCCAGTGGTAAAGCCACCTGCTCCAAGTGTCGAATCAAAGCCCCATGGAATGGATACACACCGTCGTGGTGATTCTTTCACGGATAGTAACGCTATATTCCGTAACGCGGCTGAATCCCATAATGTACGTTCTGATGA
Organism: Dicrocoelium dendriticum; assembly: GCA_944474145.2. Taxonomy (NCBI): domain Eukaryota; kingdom Metazoa; phylum Platyhelminthes; class Trematoda; order Plagiorchiida; family Dicrocoeliidae; genus Dicrocoelium; species Dicrocoelium dendriticum. The sequence goes on along the minus strand of CALYDF020007194.1, from coordinate 2,678 downwards.
TCGTAGGTTGGACGAACTTCAATAGTTAAAAATGTATAGAGCGATTGTCCGATCGCTATATGTCAGCTTCGTCCCGTTCCAAGAATAAGTTATGAAATGACGAATATATGAACGAGATATACGTATACCGTCGAAACGTAAAATCCCTCTAAATGAAGGCATTGTAAAATGCTTTTAGCTAGGGGAAAGATATAGTCGCCAGCCAAGACTCAGGTAACGCTCGCCGTGGCGGGAAAGCCTAGAGCGCGCGAATGCGATTCGTCTGTGTGATTCAAACACACCTAGTCACTGTGCGAACAGGCAGGCCTCCTAAGTTGTCTATGGACAGAATGATATATTTTAATAACCTTTTTCTCAGATGTACAGAACAATGTTTTGGTCACTACATATCCCCTTCTAGAAGGGAACGGTGAGTGACACTTCGAACTACGTGAGGACTGTCCGCTGCGGGCCAGCCTTCTGCGAGACCAGACGGTGAATCCCGATGCAACTAATGGAATAGAAACAGGCGACCCGACCATCGTGGGCACCCACCCATGTCCTCCCTTACGGTGCGGATAAAAGAAAAAGGGGAGAACGTTCATCGCGTACGATCAATTGCGTCTAAGCATGAGTTAGTAAGTGTGCTCCGGTACCTAACATGAACAGAAAGAAAGAAACGGGGGTGGACATTCATGCAGAATAGGCGACGGTAACGGACGGAAAAAGCACTTGCAGAATAGGGAGCAAATAGTCAAGGAAACAACTCTTTTTATCGGTGTTCGAAGCGCTTCTTCGTTAATCTTTTGGTTTTCAAAGCCTTTGCGATGTATTTGGGTTTTCAAAACATTGGTGCTTTTTGCGGTTTTTGGAGGGTATTGACGCGAATGAAAACCTGAGAATATTGTAAGAGGCAAAATGCTAAGCTAACGTTCTAAGAAACTTATCGACCAGTGAACCCGGCGACCAGACCTATTAACCAGTTTAGGCTTGGCGGAGTCAGTGGGCTCAGAGAACGGGTGTCTGGTCGGGGTATTGCTGTCTGCGGGCGCTTCCTCCACCATTAATTCGGTCTATGCATGGGAAGTTGTAGGACTGGAGTCGTCGTGCGACCCTGGTTTGATGTAATCAAGCTTGTGGTGATCGATTGAGACGGTTTCGCCGTTGCCCTTGCGTTCGATGACAAAGAAGCGACCCTTGCGTTATTGGATCTTAAAGGGCCCTCCGTAAGGTCGTGCGAGTGGTCTTGGTAGACCAGTTCGGCGCTGGACGTTTAGAGATCGGCTTTCAGTTCTGAACAAATTCCGAATAGTACTATTGGCAGAGCTCCTGTCCAACTAAATGCATTGTCGGCACTTAGCAAGGCATTAAGCTGCTGGTGGATACCATACACCATTCTGTTTGCTTGAGAATGATAGGCAGTTGTTCGGATGCGTTTACATCCGATGACTTTGAGTAGGTCGTTGGATGTCGACGATTGGAATGGTGGACCTTGTTCGGTAGTCACAGTGGCTGGACAGCCATGTTAGATGACCCAGCGCTCGACGAATGCCCGCGTTATGATCTCAGCGGATACATCAAAAATTGGGACAGCTTCCGGTCAAATAGTGTCACGATGCACCATGATCAGTATGTAGCCCATGCCTTTGGACGTGAAAGTGGTATAACAATGTCGTGGTGAACCTGGGTGACTCAAGTTGTTTGTGACGGGAAGCTTCCTTTCGGAGCAGCAACGTGTTGATAAACTGTTGCTCGCTGGAAGGCCCTAGATTTGTGTGCCCGAAGTCGTGCCTCGTGCTGCAGTTTGGGCCCGACGTATCTGTCGGAACCAATCTTGAATGAAGCGCGGGTGCACGACGTTGTGTAGTGTATCGAGAAGTTTTGGCGAAAAGCACTTAGTACCAGTAAACGTGGATGGCCATTCGAAACGTTGCAGGTTATCGTACCTGTAGACGAAGGAAGCCGTCTAGGTACCCACCTTAACGTAGACTCCGCAGAACGGCATTAACTCCTTCTCGACTAGCTGAGCAGCGGCCATAGTTGATAGGCCGAGCGACTGAGCGGTCGAAACCAGGGAGTTTACTAATGAAAGCGTGTCCGCCACGACGTCATCCTCGCCAGACACGTGTTGAAGGTCCGTCGAAAACTGCGACACAATACCTAGATGACGAAATTCACGCAGGGCTTTGAGGCAAAAGGTTCCAGGAGGTAAAGGCGCGTGGTCGGTTGTCTGTAACTAATTGTAAAAGGATTACCTTCGAACACGTGACGAAAATGGAGAACAGCGGCGAGTGACTCGCGGACAAATATGCTGTATTTTGACTCGGTTGTCTGAAGATTTCTGTAGAAGGCTAATGGTTGTCAAATACCTAGGGAATACTGCTGTAGAACAGCGCCGATGCGTTTTCCAAAGCGTCGACGGCTACTCTGATTGGTTTGTTAGAGGCAAGTGATGAGTTATGACGGCGGAAGTGGGTGCTTCCTTCCTAGCTTCGCATGCTGTTTTCACTTCAGGAGTAAGCTCACATTTACCGTTGTTGCGTCCACGCAGGAGATCGGTGAGCCGTTGCATGAGCTCGGCGCAGCGTGGCAGGAGTCGGCAATAGTAGTTGACACTGCGGTTGAAGCCTCCAATTACGGCTAGAATAGTTGGAGGAGGAAAGTCGCGAACTGTCTGGTCCCTGTCCTTCAAAGGGCGG
>CALYDF020007193.1:0-12705 GCA_944474145.2 Dicrocoelium dendriticum | reverse complement strand
TTGACTGAGAATTCCACTCCCAGCTCAGGTCAATTCTATCTGATGGGTCCAAAGGAGGATAAACCCAGTTGTTAAGTATCAGTGTTTGGAGAGATCAATACCGAAGTAACCACTGCTTTGAAGAGTGACAGGCTGTTCCACTCTAAACATTCTTTGAAAGCACCTTAATTTATATACCAATCAAATTCCTCTGTCTTGCAAGGTTGGTCTACCCTAAATTTGCCGCTCTGTTTGTGCGCCTTCCGAAACTAGTTCGGCATGATCGTTACACGGTCTTTTACCAAGCTTGAAGTTGCTTCCAGTATGGACCAAATTAACTGCAAGTTTGCATAGCTTCGACTCTAGTGGACGTTTTGGAGGAAATTACCACTTTCTGTAACTTATGAAAGAGCGCTGTTACATCCATGCTTTAGAAATTTGAGTTTGATGCCAAATGTTTGTCACCCTTTTCTTGGTAGATGTAGTCGCTTCCGGACCCATCCAACATGTAGCTCTCTCTTAATGAATCAGGATAAACTAAGGACATGAGAGCGCTTGGGCGATTTCCGTGTCTTCTACCTCATCAATAAACAATAAAGCAGCGGAATGCGCAGCCTCTTCAGCAAATATCCGCTGCGTTTGTTTTAGGATAGAAATTCATGCCATGGCATGGTATCAGCTAACTCACCAATATAATCGACACGCTTCCAGTCACAAACAAGCATGTAACCAAAAGTAAAAGTGTCAGTTCATAGATTTCAGTCTGCATCAGGTTACTTGATTCAGCCCATTTAACAACAAAAACTTTAGGCCGACTCTGGTAACTTATTTAATGCGTACACCTCATAAGTTAAAATTCGAATAAAAAGCTTAGACTGTTACTAGAATTTATGTAGTTTATATTCATGTAACCAATAAATTTTATTTTAATGTTTGAGTGGAAGTTCATAAATACGCGCAACCGCAGTTCTTCGGCCGTGAAAAGGAAAATATCCTCTATTATCCAAAATCCTAAAGAACTTAGTCACTTAGCCGTCTTGCTTATCTGGAGAACACGCATAAAGAGCTCCGTTTCTTTTGGAAGTTGAGCTTTTATTGACGCTACACGCTCACCATCGTCAGTTGATATATTTTCAAGTAATTACAGTAGTAGTACGGGGAGTTGAATGGTCTAGGTGGTACTTCCCCACAACTACTTCATTGTAGCCAGTAAGCAGACTAAAATGTTTTTAATGCCATGAATTATTTCGCGCTCTAAGTTTGGTGAGTCCGTCGCTTGGTGAGGTGAATACCCTGTCCTCTGCACGACAGTAAGGTGTAAGTCAGTGGATAGCGAGCGGCGCTATGTCACATCTGGTAACTTAGTCACGACGGTCGTTACCGTCCCCCGTTGCTTAGTAGCCTTAACCACAGACTAGTAACAGTCGCGTTGCAGGTTCGAGCACTACAAGGGTCAGATTTAATGCGCGCTGCTGACGATTCTCGAAAGGGTAAAACGGCCGTATAGCGCTGTTACTGCCGTGTGCTAGCTGTCTGACTGAACCTAGGTGTGCTAAATTTATACTTATATTTTTAACTACTGAGGCTAAGGGCTACCCACGGTATACCAACACTTTACTATGGCCGAAGGATTTAGAGTGCTGCATAAGCCTTCGGCAACCAGTTCGCTCCATGATGGTCACTTTTGTCATTCCAGTAAGTTATTACTTAAGTCATTAGATACAAAGCTGTAGGAAACAATCACTTACACTTATTGACACGAACAACCGATAGACACCCATAATTAGTCTCACTAAAGCAAATTACTGACAGTCCAGCGAAAAATCCGCAGCACTCCGCCATTGATATGTCTCAAGTTTCGTTTCTACATTAACCATCCGTTTTACATCGGTTTTAGCCATAATGCACTCTGCATTTCATTTATTTTTCGATAGAGTCCAGAAAAATTAGAAAAGTTTTGTAAGCACAAAGTATCAGGTTACGTAGTGGATGTCCTTGACAATGTCGTCACTTGCCAGCTCCGAGAGAACGTCTTTCGTGCTTTTGCCTGTTACAGACAGCGTCTAATTTTACCTAAGCTTGCGCGTTTGTTACATCCCATGAAGCACTTCCGCAGTATTGCATCTGTAACAAGTGTCTCAGGCAATTACACGGTTTACTCAGTTTGTCTCGAAAATGTACTCTTCCTCATTAACGCGCATGCAGTTGACTAAGCGTACCAGTGCGTCTGTCAGGTCAGCAAGCAGGATGTTCTTTACACATACCGACAGCGGCTTGCAACCAATCCCTGTAAAGTACACAACTTGTGACCAGCCATAAATTAATTTGCGTATTACCATCTCTGTGTCCTTTCGGTTTTTCGGCTTAGTGCTCAAGGAAGCAAACGATGGAACAATAGTGTATAACGGGTAAAAATGTAATGCACAACAAGTCCCGTGGGATGGAAATTATTGCGAAATGTGAATTGCATGATAAAGTGAAAAGCGTTTTGTTTGACTCACCATGGACTTATGTAGAATAACGGAGATGTTGGCCTATTAAATCTATACATCCATAAGCATATTGGTTGTGAGTTTGGTAAGACCCCGGTTTGATTGCGTTTTGTAGCTCCTGGCTGACAAGTCATTAAAGGAAATGCAAATGAGACAACGCACTATCAACTCGATTTTCAAATATCGCCAGATTGGGAGCAGAGACAAAGTAATTATGGAGGACTTTATTACGTCGGAGAGAACAGAAATTTCTACGGCATTCAAGCCGGCTACAGTGTATGGTCAGATTCAGAGGATGACCTCTCAGCTCAGTGTTGTGGGTCAATTCAGGCAGCGGGCGGCAAATGTGGGTTGGGTTCTTCAGAATCTGGTAAACCGTTGTGAGATCCACCAGTTAAAGCCGATATCGACTGCTGTACATTCTTAGCGATTTCATTCTAAGCTGATAGAGCAGATGAAAGAGGCCCCTGACGTCCTTGGATGCTCTTCGTTGAGGAGCCTCGAGAGCAAAGAGATCCTGTTTCTGCCACGGCTTCTGCGACTGGATAGCATATTCCACGTGCGGTTTCACGTAGGCGTTACGCATTTGAGGATGTATTGTGGGTTCAAACCGACCGAAGACCCTGAGAAGCAGGCCGAAGAGTAGATTGACAGTTCTCATCGCCTTCTCTGATTGTTTAGAGCACCCGAGATTTCCTTGTATCATTTCACGCAGGCAACGGTCTTAAGTGGCTGTCTGCAAGATGACGTCTCCAAGCTTGTAAGCGCTCACCGACTGGTAACGCAAATGAATCACCTTTCACTTAGCTATGTTCAATTGAAGCAGCTTCCCCGTTGACCATTCATAAGAGCAATCCAGGTCATATTAGATTATATCACAATTTCCATTGTTACTAATCGCCCGCCATACCTTGACATCATCCGCAAAAAGCGGGAAATTTGATGAGATAACTCACGCCAGGTCGTTGATAAACACCAGGAATAAGCGCGGTCCTAGCACTGAACCATGTGGGACACCACATTCCACCTCAATCGGGTTAGAGAGTAATCACCCATCGCGTACTTGAAGCTTCCGTTGGTGAAGAAAGTGGCCAATTCCACCAAGCGCACGATCTCCGATGCCGTAGTTCTGTAGCCGGTGAAGTAAGATGCGGTGATCCAGGCTGTCGAAAGTTTTAGAGAAGTCTAGATCGCTGAAGTCAACTCCGACTCTATCATCAGTCACTTCCGTCCAACTACCTCGTGCAATCAGTAGGTTGGTGCTGCATAACCGGCGTTGACGGAAGCCCGGCTGCTCCGCTGCCAAGATGTTGCCCTTTCAGGTGGTCCATTAAATCCTCAGTGACTACCGCTTCCATCACCTTCGCGAGCACAGGGAGGAGTGGCATTTGACGATAGTTTGCAGGCTCTGAACGGCTACCGCCTTTATAAATTTGGGTGCTAATTTCACGATTCCACATAGTGGGGACATGTTGTTCGCCAAAGCACCTTTGGAAGATCTGTGACAATAGTTCACCTAGCTTGGTGGCCGCAGCCTTCAGTGCTTTCGGACGGATGTCGTTGGCTCCCGGAGAGCTCTGGTCGCGCAGTGAGAGTAACCTCCTTAGCATAACTGCTGGGTTGAATATTACATTTGTAAACAATGGAGTCGGTAATGTGCATAACATGTGGGATAGATAGAATTTGCGAGTTCGAAAATTGAGACGCATTATAGCCACAAGTCATTATCTGTTTCTTCGGATCTTTGTACTCTACCGCCTGTCGTGAAAAGTGGAGGGATGGCATGCTTCAGTTTACAAAGATTGTTGACACGCCCATACGGCAGTTTGCTGTTTTCTAGAACTCTTTGGTTAGGCACTGTTGATAAGTTAGTTTCTGCTCACGGACAAGCGTAGGGCAATGGTTGAGATGGATCAGGAAATTATCCTAACTCTGAGTCGGGGTTAACCTCATAGACGCGCTATGCTGCATCCCTTATCGCTAGGCATTTTCGAGTCCTGCACCTTAGAATTAAAGGCATTTTCGCGGGACGATATGGCTTTGGCTCTGATGCTCTGTTAACGATGTCGTTGTGACTATCAACGAACTCTGTCCAAACGTTGTCATGGGGACTTTTGTTTGAGAATGCCCAAGCAGATGCGTTGACGAGTTCTTTCAGTATGTGTTAGCATGTGATGGTACGACTTAGTTCGGTGTGTTCACTGGGATACTCTGCCCAAGACACATAGTTGAACGTTATCACCACATGGTCACTGAGACCGAATGCACTATCCATCAATAAGTTGGCACCCAGTAGCACTTTATTCCTGAGCACAAGGCCCAATATGAACGGATTTGTGTGCTGTCCTGAATCTAGTGGGTGTGGTGACATGATTGTATAAGGGAATATTGGCGATCAGTTCATGCAAGTCTGCTTGGAACTGCTCACTGCGTGATGCCGTTACCTTCAGATTGTGTAGATTAAAGTCCCCGGAGATGAGAATGTGGCTGTACCTAGTACGTGTTATTCTGTTCAGGAAACATATCAAGCGAGAATTCATTTCCAGAGTGGACGCCGGGAGGCGGTAAACGACAGCTACGAGACATACGGCGTTTTGCCTTAGTCGAAAACAGCATCAGAGTGAGTCGGTACCGTGTTTCCAGATCATTAACTATTGCACATTGCAAGTCACTGCGCTAGTAGAGTAAGATCCCACCTCCTCTGCTGGCACGATCGTTCTGGATGAGTGATATTCTGGCTATCTCAAGCTTAGCATCAATCACCTCTTGGTGTAACCAAGTTTCGGTAATAGAAAGTAGGTCTCAAGAAATCGCAAGCACACGTAGCCGTAATTGGGTAAGTTTACGTAGGAGCCCTTGGGCGTTGGTGTACATATGTGAACATTGCTCAGATTTAAGCAATGTTTCGGAGGTTGTGAGACTCATACGTGAAGTTCCGCCGACCAGTGAGTGGCCCGCGGCTAATCGTTTTTCGGTGTGTACTTGGATAAGGGTTTAACGTTTTATTCATCGTCCACGTAGTTAGCCCCGTGTCTAATCTTCTACTTATAGTGTAAAGTGTCTGGGCAATATCATCATTAGACACAATGCTGGTGCATTGTGCTTTTATAGATCCCGTTGCATTTGGTTCTTTGAGTGACATATCATCTCTAGGAGGCATATGGCTGACTGTGTTCAGCCGAAGCTTAGACGGTAGTCTGCAACGGAACATGTACCAGTATTTTGCAGCCGTGTTACCATATGTTTTGACTGTAGGAGCACCTGCAACACTGTTGGGTCACTTCCTTTGTAGTTCGGTGAGGTACGCAGCTGTGACACGGATTTCTCCAACACATCAACCAAGCAGACGGTTTCACGAATGTGACACCACTGTTCTTTACCATGTGTTATTATTTCATGCACAGTACATGCTTTAGTTGCAGGAACCACGTGAAGAAATATGGTTCTGGTTGAATTTTCCTTCCGGTAGTCCACTATGTTTCGGTTAACACGATAACGCTGGCCCCACGGGATGTCTGGAAAGATACGGATGAAGCGGTGTTCGTTTCCGAGACTATCTGTTTACAATAGTACTGATTCTACTCCACTGGTGGAGTTCAACACAACACGCAGAATTCTTAGCTTATGTTAATCCTTAGAGTTGGGGATGTCGCATAATACGCACTACTTGTACAAGTTTCAGTACAACTGTGGTTACTTTACTAATAATGTCCCACTGGTTGAGGTACCCCTACTGCCTGCCTCTTATTGATGTCGACTTTGGTTCTGGGATATTGGAGAACAGTACACTCAGTACAGACAGTCGTTTCTTTACAGCTTTCCCTATGTCGCGGTAGGTGATTGAAGTACTCGGATATGTGCTGCAGGAAACTGGTGGTGCTTGTACTAGAAAATCTCCGCTACGCTCCTCAGTTTCCGATCCAGTTGGGGGTGATGTTAATGTTAAACGACGGCTCTTCTTGGAAGCAACAGTAATCGGAGTTTCGCTAGTACCGGCTTGCTCTTTTGCTACGCACTCCGTCAGGAGGTTGGAAGTATTTTTATGTGTAGTTACTCCAATCGGACTGGGAACCGCATTAGTCAAATGTGAGCCACGTGTGGTATTGGAAAAGCACTGGATGTTCTGGGCACTTGGAGACTTGTTGCTTACGGTGCTACTAGCCTTTCTTCTCGGGATAGAAGCATCATTGACGGGAGAGGATTGGGTTGCACAGTGCACTATTCTTACCCCAACCGTAGTAAATTTGGTGGTCACCATTTCCTCAAACTTGGCTAGTAGCTGATCATACTTCTGAGGTAATAGAAGCATGCAGTTTATCAGTGGGATAGATGTGCATTGCACGCAAAACCATAGAGAATCTGGTTTGTTTAATAACTTCGCCTGGCTAGGTTTAACTCGGAGACATCTCGCATGGAGAAACTTGCAACCGTTACAGCACAGAACGCCCCCCTTAACAAGTTTGGAACATGATCCACACAGGTATTTAGACTGTGACACACTGGGCATCGCGCTTGGTGAGGAAATGTTACGAACCATTTGAATGACCCACCCTCTATGGTGAAAAGTTGTTCTGTTACTGGTGTTGTGTGCCAGGTCACAGTGTTCACGTTGTAGTTGTGTGCTCGCAGACTCTCTGACGTGCCAGCCGAATGTGTCAGCGTGAACTTGGGACAGGGTACACGTGGCTCTGATGGAGGATTTTCGTGGTTAAGCCCATGGATCGCGCCAAATGAATTTGCCTTGAAACCTGTAGCTGCTCCAAGCAATGTTGGATTTGAACGAGTGACATTTCGTTCGCAAGCCGTTGAAATGATCTATCAAGTGAGACCAAACAATGTCTCCACTGATTCGAGTTACACAACATTTGACGCTTGGGTATCGGCGGAGCGCTGCAAGGAAAATAGTGTCCAGGATAAATCTAGAATGCACTGGCGTGTACTCGAGAAAATAATATTACAAGGTGGAGCTTTTAAAAGCACGACAATTACGTGTAGATCTAAAGGTGTGCAACAAAATGCCGCTGAGCCACAGTGAAAGATCCACGAGTGCACAAGTGAGCGATTTGCACGCACCTTCGCTCAAGATACATGGCAAACAGCTGCGTCGTTACATTGAAGCTTTTTTCAACTCCGGGGCATTAATGTACTCTCGTATTGGAACAGAATTGTATAGTATATGGCAACCTCTGACAAGTGCAACAGAGCAAGGTATTTTAGAACAACTTATCACCCGCATATCGTTCGGTAAAACACGTTTCAGCCAACCGTTGAATGAATGTGGCAGATGGCCGAGATTTACAAGCAGTGCTGAGATAATACAGCACCGAATGCCGGTGTTTTCTCGGATCGATATGTTCTATGTCATCCGATTTACATATTCCCTCCAACTCCAGCTCCGGTGTAGGAGGGGACTAGACATTTATTGCAGTGTAAGAAGTACGTATTCGGCGTTTTGCTAAAAGTAAACAGAGGGTACTTTGAGCATAAACTTTCGCCTGTCGTCACATTCCATTGTACTGGTAACATCACTGTAAGGCTGATCCGCGGATTGCAGGAGTGATGTTTCCCGCGTTTTGCCTTCGCACAATCAGCTGAGAATTGGATGAATCGTAATAAAGCAGGGTTATTGGCTACTGTGAGTCAGAACATTGTAAATGAAAGCTGATTTTGTTGGCGTGGCTGTTCAATAGAAGTACAACGATTTACCCTGAACGTGAATTCTACCACCCGAATTTGTGTACACCGTTCATCCACGTATGATGTGTTACAGCAGTGCTGGCCAATTCAAATTCAATTAAGCCAAATACCTGAATGTGCAGATTTATTAATCGGTAGAGAACAGTGCTCTAGATGACTACAACAACAAGCGAAGCAAAGAGAATTGTGTAACAGAATCACAGAGGAGCTAATCGCTTCCAACACAGCACAATGGCTTAATAAGTGCGAGTCTTGTTAACCAAGAAACTACAGTGAAATTGTGTGATTCCACACTTATCGCTTCGTTACAGCTGATTGTGCACGCACAGCCAATTTCAATTCTCTAAGATACTATACATTGGGAGTTAGAGGTCCCACCAGACGTAGTGTACATTGATACAAGACTAGGGTCCTACGTAGGGAGCAAAATTTCCTCTGGGACTTTATACGGTCTACTCAGATTTTATTAAGTGTCAAGAACGATTATCACTTTTGCCAATGCCTATGTAAGTTTCCGACCAAGAAACTGGCGGCTTCATTTGTCAGCGTTGGCCAATAAATGACAAAACGCGTGCATGGTATTACTTTCGGTACTGCCATTCGTGATCGACAAACCATAGGCGATTAAGATATATTTGTTGCTAACTAGATCTGTCACATTCTCGATCTTTTCAGACAAGCCAGCTGTCGCTTGCATCCATCTGTTGTCTCAATAATCATTGCAAATTCGAAAGGTTTCCTGATCCAATTAGCTTATTTATATCAGGGATCTAGCTTTAATGTCAAACTTCATTTGCCATTTCGGCACCCAAGGCCCATGGGTTTCTAACCAGCAGTTCCAACTAGCTCAGTGTATGGTAAATCTACTCAGTATGACCGTATGACTTGGTCGGAACTCCTTTGCCAACCTATTACCCACGGTCACGAAATATTAAACAAAGCAAGTTACTGGAGACACTCAAACCAATACATGGGACGTAACCTACAAAATGTTATTTAAAATTCCTTCATACATCCAGTGCATCTTTTGCGAAACGACCACAGCTTGCATCAAGTACTGAAATGCACACATTTTAGTTCTGCAGTCATCATGACGAAGTATCGTGCCATTTTTACTTTCCTACTTCCGTCAGTTGGCCTAATTGGCGTTCCAAACACAGTTTAACAGTTTACTCAAGAAATGGTGCAACCTAAGTTATCCTCTATCTAACCATCCAGTACGACAACGGCAAGTTCTCAAATTGGTGAGGAATAATTCCATCTATTTAGGTATATGAATATAGCGCGATCGTGTTATTAGATGGGTGCGGTAAATGCACTTACAACCTACTTGCGCTACCGTTTCTGTGCCTTGAGGTCGCTTTCATCATTACGGAGACGGTAATAGGTACATAGTATGTAAGAGGATTTACAGCAGCGTTTGTTACAAGCGACTCGAAGTTTGCCTGGAGCAACAAGCAGCCTACATTAGCAACTTGCATTAGTTCTGTTCAGTTGTTCGTTGGCCTATGTCTATCGGACAGTCAGTTGTCAAGCAGCTTAGAAAGAATAATCCGCTTCTTCTTTCTTGCTCCAAGTTATGCGGACAGTAGATTTTTTCGCTATTTATGTGAGTTCAAGTTTCTGGTCTATTAAAATGGCTAATAAAATAGGCTTTATTGTCTACAACGTTGCAATAGATTCATAACTAAATTATGGCTGTGTGACGCCCCACTGAGGCAAGGCCGGTATTCATGATTGGGTGACAGCTAATTGTTCAACCAGAAGTGGAAAGTATACATTTACAATTCCGGTCCTCAACGGGAGACGTTTTCTAGAACATTCAGTCACTGTGTAGGGATTTTTTACCGCATTGTTTATGCAAGATGCAAAATGAAGCGTGAAATTGTGTGTATGCTTTTTGAGTGTGTGATTTTTTCACCGAACGCCCGAGGGAGGTTACTTCGACGTCCTTATCAGATTAGTGTGCACTGAATAATAGGTTAATGTGATAACCACAAGTTTCGCTACTCACTGGACAGACTGCTTTGATTCAAGGCGGCAACCTGAATTCCCGACATCCCTAATAAGCGGCAATAAATGTTTTCGTATAGCATCTAGTTTTCTTCGGACGCAGGAAAGAGAAGAGTGGAAAATATTTAGTGCGTAAATATATTAACCTATGAGCGGCAAAACTACTTACCAACGTCGCAAGCGAAAGAAAATGGATGGAGTAAGAAATACCAGCTAAATTGCAAAGGTATATAATTTTATAACACGTTATGATGGGTCGAATTCTTCAGAGCTAGTCAGAAATAGCAGCTAATGCTTAAGGCAGCCGCGAAAGACAGTGGCAATGGGGGCGGGAAGTTCACACTTGGAAGCGGAAGCATCGGTCTAAGCACACTTGTTAGCCCAACTCTGTAAAATAGCATGGTGCAGTTGATTTGAAGAAACTGTGACGATAAGGACTCAAAGGCGGACTAAATTGAATATCCCTGTTCTGGCACATATACTTGTAGATGAAAAGATTGAGGCTGATATGGCCTAATGGAACGGTTATGCAAATGAAGAAATGGTATATATTGGTTGGTCCCATCCGGTTCTGGATTTGCCTGTCACCGTGGTCTCCACTGGTGGGTGGCATGCGCTGCACCACCCACAGCTCCATTCACGCATCCCCCCTATCCACTGTAAACCCGAAGTAATAAGACCGGGAGGCATGTGGATGGGAGCCAGATTTCATCAACGGAGACGGCCCACACTCCTTCTCAGGCAAACACACGCACGCAATATTTGAGGAATCATGTACACACAAGACGATGGCTAAGCCGTAGCCCGCTCTACACATAAACCACATGCCGGGAAACATCTTTGTGGCTTACACGGTCACGAGGACCGCGCACCCCTTCTCCCACAGTAAATAGATATATATGCATATGCAAAAGGTTGGCCGGTTTCTCCCCAATTTCAGCACATGTTTTTTACTGTTAACGGAAACCTGAAACGTACGGACCCTCAATCGTGTTCTGGGGAATGGAGTATCGTTATAGAAAACTCACATAATTTGGTCACATTTTGTCAATTATGAATTTATAGCTATATGATGAACTTATTCCAGATGTCTAAGGCAGACATTATAGATGATAATTTTCCCCAGCTTCGTGCGTATAAGTTAAGAGAGAATTTTACTTATCGGTTGGTCTCTGACCTATGTTCCACCACTGATTTCTCCTTGTTTCGTAATTTGTGTGCTGTTGAATGTATCGTTGGCCCAAGTTTTGTGCATGAATTTGAAAAAGCACTCAGCCTGTGTTTCACATCTCACTTAACCAAGAGTGACGAAGTCAAATATGCTACATTGTGAAACATTAGTAGTAGTACTACTAGTATCAGTAATAGTAGTAGTTGTTGTAGTAACAGCGGCAGTAGTAGTAGTAGTAGCATTGAAGGTTTCTTCCCACAGTCTTTCAAACTATGTTACCTTCTAACTTAAGAAAGAGCATTGATCGGTCTTTTGGTCTTATCAGGAACAGTCGGTAGTGCGCACCCCTTGGCCCCATCAGGATCCGAGCCACTGATCATTAGCCGCTTGCCCCGATAGTGGGTAGCTTATTCCACAAAGCTATGAAGAACTTTGGTGTACCGTCACAACTATATCAAATTATATGTCCTACCAGTCTCTAGACGGTAGGTCATGCGTAGGTGCTTTTAGTGGACGTCGTATCTTTCTGGACTAATCACATTCTCCGCAATGTTTGCAAATTACAAGGCGATAATCGAAAAATCACGCTATATCGCGGTTAATTTGTGAAGCATGATCACTGGTCGCTGTCTCCTATGAGTTAGCGGCTAATAACAAGCGAGTGGCACATAACGGTAGTGGTAACGAATTAAAATCCTCTGATGGCAAGTGTATACGCAATAATCACTAGTCACGATAGGATGAAGTGGCCGTCTGGTGCTTGTCGAGGCATGTGACTGGCTATCTTATTTCGAGGCTACTGCAATGAAATTCCCGATTATCACAATTTGGATAAGGCGCCTAAAGGAGTTTGAATATGGCGGTTACACGTTCGCTTGTGATCCAGTACCAAATGGAGAAATATTCTAGCGGGGGCGAAAATTTGATGGGCAACTGTAGAGTGTAGAGTAGGTTAAGGTGAATGTTGTGAATACTGTCAAGATACTTTAATTATAGCATAACCTACTTGTTGAGATCAGTTCAGCGTGAGGGAATTTTGTAATTCTGTCATGAGTGAAGCAGTTGGCTACAGCGTCGCATTCCTGAGATGTGGCACGGCATTTTTCTGTCGAAAATGACTTTTTCTGCTTCGAGCACCTGGTCTCGAGTGCACGGATTTCGAGCTGGATCATTTTAAAAGTAGCGTTGCTCATCGCAGGGAGTAACGAGCAGACTGCTTCTGTTTTATTAAAGAGAAGGGCTAGTGGGTTAACGTTTACTGGGTACAATATAACGTCGACGTGCATTAGCAATTTTAGTCCACAAAGTGCTTTGTTGTAAAACATCTCTAGTGCAATTGTCGGTTTACATGTT
>CALYDF020007192.1:0-12714 GCA_944474145.2 Dicrocoelium dendriticum | reverse complement strand
ATATAATACAAAACACAAAAGGAAAAATAGATACAACAGTTACATGCCAGCTGAGCTACCAGCAACGGATAGGCATCATTCCGGTAAACTTCCAGCCAGCTACTAGGCAAAAAGAAGAAAAAAATTTATTATGTTTTACCCTACGAAATGAGATCGGAGATGGAGAGGGAGACTAAAAGGGATGGGGAGGGACAAAGAAACTCACAGCAGGAACGCCACTGAGGTCGGCTCCTTGCCATGTCAGCAAGTGTATCTAGCCAAACGTGTTCACCGTCTTTTGGACCCCAACCAGGGAGCCGTGAAGCTCCAACCGACGCCAGCACAGAAGTGAGGGTCTTCATTCCTCTGGACCAAGTCATCGCTTGGACACCTCTCCTCTTCTTCCACCCACATCCCCGGTGAGCAAACAACGCACGTCGCGGGAGTCGGTGGGCTGGCATGCGTAACACGTGGCCGAGCCATCGGAGCCTGGTGCGGGAAATAACGGTGCTGAGCGGTTCAGATCCTTTTCCTTGGCCGTAAACAATGCGTCGAACACGCTCGTTACTCACGCGGTGTTCCCACCAGATGTGAGCCAAACTGCGAAGGCACCAATGGTCGAACGTAGCTAGCCTCTTCAAGTCCGCCGACCTTACGGGCCAGGTTTCGCAACCGTACCGTAAGGTCGAACGTACCGCTGCATTGTACGCTCTACACTTCAGGGCGAGAGTGATGTCGCGCCGCCGCCATGAGTGGCGAAGGTTAGCAAAAGCACTCCGAGCTTTCGCTATACGGTTCGTGATCTCGTCTTCGATCCCAAGGGCGCCGATACAACTTCCCAGGTAGTTGAATTTCTGAACGACCACTAGCTAATCCCCACCAAGGATCAGCGCAGGAGGCGATCCCTGCCAAACTTGGAGGAACGCTTTGCACTTCGATGGTGCAAAGCAAAGCCCGAAGCGACTGACAGCCAGTGCCAATCTGTCCAGCGCGGCTTGGCACGTATGGGAGCTGTCACAGATGAAGGCAATGTCGTCTGTATACTCAAAATCAAGAAGTCGTTCTCCTGGGAGTAGCTCCACACCTTCCAAGTCATGTCCTGCAAATGCAAACTCCATGACTTCGTCAATGGCGAAGTTGAATAGGAAAGGTGACAGCGGGCATCCTTGTCTCACACCGCTGGAGATATTAAAGGATGACGACAGCTTGCCGTAAGACCTCACTCTGCCCGTGCTACGCAAATATAATGCTTGGATAATATTTACATATTTCTCGGGCACACCTTTCCTGTGTAAACAATTCCAAAGGGCACATCGAGCAACCGAATCGAAGGCACCTTTGATGTCGAGGAACACGACTACGGTGGACCGGCAATATGTGTGGCGGTGCTCCAACAACTGACGTAAGGTGAAGATGTGGTCGATGCAGCCACGACCCGGACGAAACCCGGCTTGATCCTCACGAATCTGGCTTTCACGAGCGCCAGTCAGTCTGTGAAGAATTATGGAGGCGAGTAATTTGGAGGCGATGGAGATCAGACTGATTCCTCTATGGTTGCCGCATACCGAGCGCGAGCCGCTTTTGAACATGGGAACAATAACGGAGCGGCTCCAGTCGGTTGGGACAGTCTCCTGCTCCCAGTTTCACTAGTAATTCATGTAAAGCATCAACAAGAGCAGAGCCTCCGAATTTGAAGAGGGCTGGAGGAACATCATTTGGTCCCGCGGCTTTGTTCAACTTCAACCGTCCGATCTCACGTTCGACTTCTGAGCGAGAGGGTGGATCCAAAAGGACAGCCCACGGAGCAAGGCGATCACTGACCGGCGAAGAACCGAACAATTCTAGCTGATTAAATTGCTTTTCAAAATGCTCAGCCCAACGCTCCAAACGCTTTGACAAATTGTGTATAGGCTGTCCTCTCTCAAGCTAGAATGATTAACTACTGACTTGGCGCTTAAGTCTGAATCTCGACAAGCTTAGATCGCAATGACCCCACTGAAGTCTCGCCGTATTCAGCAAGCTAAGTGTAGTGTACTTTCCACGCCCCCAGCAAATCCAATAAAATGCGAGGCCTCAAAAGAAAAGGAAACATCTTGCTCGACTCAAACTATACTCATCGCAGAACTAAGTGATAAATTGCTTTCTTTAGAATGACAACTTAATGAGATGTGAAAAACGCTGGCACTATTTGAACCCCTCAAAGATCACCTGATTACGCTTGACTGCATCAATAACTCACTGGAGAAGATTGATCGTGTTCAAATGGGAAAAACAAGGCAGTTGATTGACTCTGTTGCCTGTGAAGTGCACAAGCGAATATGTAGAGCAAAAGATGTGATTATTTTTAATGTTCCGGACAGGCTGAGTGTGGATAAAATAAAACTAACGATACTGAAAGCTTATAAAATGTCTAACGTTGACTGCAAATGCCAACGTTTAATAAAGAAGACACCGAAACATTGTTGTCCAATCATTTTCAAATTTGTGAACGAGGAAGTCGAGCAGCGATTTCTCCAATGTGGACGCTTTCTAGGAGAGTGCACCCAATTTAACGGCATTTTGAGTAAACCAGATAGGACACCCCTACAAAGGTCTGAATTTGCCACTGTGCTGCTAACACCGGACAAAATAACTAGGCTTTTCGTGAAATTTCAGTCAAATGTCCAAAAGACGAGTGCATTCAAGGTGGATACTAGATGCATTGATTTAGACCTCGATAATCTGGCAACGCTGTCAAGTAGCTCCATTGTCTTCCTCCTTGCTCTACTGAAACACCCTCGACACAAGGAACGGATAAAGCGGGTTTTCCTATTCCTGACAACAACACTCCCATTATATCGAGCTCCTCACGCACAAAGATTAAAGGGAACTCTAAGTGGTTGGGACAGTGGTTTAATGACAACTGGTTGAATATATCACAATCCGGTCCAAAGCAACAAGACTCGTCCAAGGATAAACAATCTGATGTAATTCATGGTCCACTGTCACCCAAAGATGACTTTCCCAATCCAGGGACCAGTGTCTTTAAAAAACGTATGGATACTAAATACTCGGTCGCACCCAAGATTTCTTATCGACCAACCTCCTACAACCACCAGGGCAAACAACCTTACATGTTGAATAATACCAATAAAACTATCTCTTGGCTACGCCTAATTATCATCCTACACTCCACAACAATCACTGGAAGTGCACAAATAGTGGAAGGACGTCGACCAATAGGACTATGTTACCACCCGCTCTTTTCCATGTTACTTCAAGCTCTCAAGCGACTTCTTCCAACATTCATTCTTTAGCGGCGACGGGAATGGACTCGCATCCATTCCCATCTCAGATACATCCGGCGGAGGTCAACGCCTTGATCCCACTCTTCCTCCAGTTTGTCCATATGACAAAGTGAGTCCATTGTCAAACCAACGGCAACCTGCCTGGGTTCCCGTCGTGCCCCCAACTGTCTCGATATCCTCACATGACATACTACCTTTATCAACAAATGTTCTAATTGCTAACTCGGGCCCACCAGACTCGCACTTACCTACCATGTGCACCATGCTCGAACGCAAAAATTCAAACGATCACACAACAGACAGCGATCATTCCCCAATACAGTACACTTTCAGTGATACTGATTAATGCCACATGCATAATCAACAAAGTTCATTTTATAAGCACACTTGCACAGTTCAATGACCCACAAGCGATCCTCGTCACTGAAACATGGTGTTCTTCAAATACACTTTACTCTGATGATTCCAAACTACCACCTATTTCGAAAAGATCGCTGCGACAGAAAAGGTGGATGGTGTATTATATACCTATGCAAAACATTTGCAGCCAAACCTATAGACCACTCACAATTGGGAAATATCCCTGACCTTATTTGGCTGTCAACTGCGGTGTCTCATCTTACACACTGCTCGCATGTATCTACAACCCACCGAATGCGTCTAACGTGAGTATCACCAATATCACTTCTGCATTTGACTTCGCATCAGAACTGTCACATAGCCAGAAGATTATTGACGGCGATCTCAACCGACCGAAAGTATGCTGGTCATTTCCCCCAACGTCTACCTTGAAAGCCTCTTTTGTTTCTTCCATCAGAGCTGGGGGTTGGACCCAATGGATTACCAGTCCAACCAGGTTCGTCAATGTAACGGACTTAATACTCACATTGGGGATACCCAAACCACAGACCCAGATCTTAAACAATCTCCCCAGCAGCGACCATAACATGATCCGACTCAGCTTCCAGAATAGAATGGTCACTAAACTCACCTCTACAACGCTAGTTGCAACCCATAAGATAAACTGGCAATGGTTTCAGCAGTTCATTCGTTTCTCCGACTGGCATGTATTTTTCCTCTCTACCAGTGTTTACACCATTGTGGAGCACTTCTATAAACAAATCCATCACGCTATAGCCCACTTTGCTCCACAATATATTCATACCCCTCATGTCTCCAAAGATTTCGTCGAGCACTTAATCAGCAAGGACCCATGAGTTTGCACTTGTCTTACAAATGCATGAATTTACCACTAGAGTCAAACACGCGTAATTAACACGACGAAAAATGAAGAACATACAGCCCTACGGACAAGCTGCAAACCTAGAGAGTTTGTCAAAATCCTGCATCGTAGAACCAGTGACCGCTCTCATCTGAGTAGCGAAATTGTTGATAGTGAGGGTCACTTACTCCATGACCCAGCCGAACTCTGTGGAGTATTCAGTGAACTTTTGCCACTACCATGAGTCGAGAAGCTGACCCGGTGCCTGTGTGCACAGAGTTCACCGAAACAAACCACGTAAGCAGAGTCGATATCTCGCTCAACGCTATCCATCAAGTTATCGAATTAATCAGGTCATCTTCATTGCTGCAACCTGATGGCATTCCAGCAAAACCACCACTAAACTAGGAGGGCCTGATATACCATTGCTACTGATGAGCATGTTCACTCTATCGCTGGAATCTAGCCACTTTCAAGACCAATGGGAAAAGTCATTTATTATGCCTCGGCATAAAGGAGGTCTCAAAAAAAAACGATTGATAACTACCGACCAATCCACCACACTCCGATAATCGCCCGGCTATTTGAAAAGCTGGTCAGCATGGAGATGATGAAGTTTGTTGGTTCTATTGGCCTGACCAACAATTCGCAGCATGGTTTTCTCAATAAGCGATCGTGCACCACCTGTCAACTGCATTAGCTTAATCACATTGGAGAATCAATCGATGCCGGTTATGTAGTAGTAAACTTGTTTCTTGACATACACCAAGCGTTCGACCGAGTACCGCACAAGCGACTGCTACAAAAGTTAAAGAACTTTGGGATCCGGGGCCCATTACTAGGTTGGCTATCGTCATACCTGAGTGATCGTCATCAGGTAGTCACTTTTTGTGATTATCGCTCTTCCCCACTCTCAATCACCAGTGGAGTCATTCAAGGGTGCGTGCTCGGCCCCTTACTCTTTTTGCTTCGCATCAATGACATCACCACATCTGTAAAACATGGTACCTCATTTTTATTTGCCGACAATATCAAATTAGTCTAGAAGTTTCGGCGTGACGAGCTTCACGGGAAATTACTGCTCATTCAACTCGTGCTAGAGTTGTGCTTTTTAAGCTACTCACTCACTCCATCCTCGAATACTGCAGCATAATATACGGAAATATGAGAAAGAGTGACAGAATTGCTGTGGAGAACCTGCAAAGGTAATTTACTAAACATCTGATTGGTAAACACTCTGCTGTGAGTTATCGAGAACGTTGCAATGAACTTCATCTCGAACCACTTTGGATTTGATGATTGAAGCACAACTTGTTGCTGCTTTCAACATGTTACACAAAAAGACTTATTCCAACCTGCCTACACTCAATTGACAACATTGCTCAAATTGAACGCTTCGCAACAAAGATTTTACATTGAATATACCGAAGGCTAGAACGAGCGTCCGTTCTAGTTTCTTCCTGGTCAGATACAGCTATCTGTGGAATAAACTACCAATAAATCTCAGGTCGTGTGACAAAGTGGCAACATTTAGTAACAGACTCGCCAATTACCTTGATCTAACTACCCTAAGCTCTATATTCACATGGGAAAAATCCCTCGATGAGCTATTCCAAGAAGGGTCCAAAAACATGTAAACACCAATGTTTTCATAACTAGGCTTTGGCCTCAACCATCCGGTAGAATCTTAATACATGAAACGCTTATCCCAATATTCCATACAAAAGCATGGATTCTGTACAAACTGATCTGTGCCGCAATAGACACAGTTTCTCTCAACAAGAGAAATATACGTATAATTATTACTGCACCTGTCTAAGATGGAGAGCCACATGTAATATCTTTTGCTGGGCTTCACTCGGTCGTATTTCGCAATTACGTCATGTGTTGCGAACTACGCCTTTGTACACTTCGTGACCTATGATACACTTAGCACCTGCTCAAGTGGATTCTAGTCCGGTGACTTACCGAGACGGAGTATTGCGGCATCTTCCTCTTCGTATTATTATTCGTCCGCGATTCACCTCACTATGTAAGCTCACCAGACTATGCGACCTACAAGCTGCTGCTGCTTGAAATCGTTTGGTACATTATATGACCCTGTCTCGACCAGCTGCCCGATACTAAATAGCACGAGGCTTAGAGAGCCGGTGCATTGCAGGAAGAAGGTTCAGTGCATCCATAAGCTCATTCGTAGTTTGCGTGTGCGTGAAGGTTCTGAGCGAATTGAATTGTCGATACGGATCTATGCTACAATGGCAAATTATTGGGTGTTTCTAGTTCGGTAGTAAGGCGTGAATCACCAGGTACCAACGCTTAACCACTTAGAGTACCCATATAAAGTGTAAAGTTTGAAAGTTGGAACACATGACGCAACATCTGTCCCTCTTGTGATCAAGTTGGACCACGCATCCGAAGAGAAAACATCCTGGAAAATCCGTGGCGTGAAATATTCATGATGTCGACAGTTTATGTTCCTCTCCACATGTTAGTGATGAGATTGAGCATAGCTATAATTCCCGTTGTTGAACAGCCATATTGAAATTACCTCCGCTTATGAAAGCGCAGGCACCATGCGGACTGATGACGAAACCGCAGATGCGCCTACTAGAAGTTGGATTGGACATGACCAATCTTCTAGGTAAAGATGAAGGTAATGCCAACGGCAGTGTTGTTTCAGCGTCTTTGTAGGTTACATCGGAAAGGACTCGGCGCATAACGACAATTGTTTTAGGAGAACCGAATCGCTATACCCGAGATGTAGAGTGCAGATGGTTAAAAAATAGTTTATGGCCACAGCACAGTATGGTTCCGGATTTGACTGTCACTGCGGCTTCCACAAGGTGAGCCACAGAACGCCTGCGCATACACAGGGATCATGGGTGGTTTACGCTGCACCATCAATTATCCAGTGTAAACCCGAAGGAATAAAACCGTGAGGCATGCGGACGGGAGCCATGTTTCATCAACGGAGCCGGCTCACACTCCTTTACAGGCAAAAATAAGCACGCTGTATTTGGGGAATCAAGCGCACACAATGCGGTGGCTGGACCATAATCTGCTCCAAACTGAGTGCATACAATCAATCTTCGCGCATAGCACGACCACGAGGACACTGCATTCATCCCCTCCGGCAACGACCAACTGACTCATTGAGCCAGTATAGAAGAGGTAGTGGGTAATAGACAGGTAGGCATTTTGTCAACATGCCCATCAAGCGCAGCCATACCGGGGATGTCAAACAACAGCCAATCACTTGAAATCACAATATCGAATAAAAGCTATCGAATAAAGCATCCGGATAAACCAACTAAACTCTTCGCCAGATGAGCATATGAAATAAATTGGTTATCAACAAATCCGCGATAAGTTCATGTCAGAAAAATATCTTTAAAAATGCTAAAAATGCGAAAACGTTTACGAATTTAAAACAATCTGATTAAGCGACGTGTGTAAATGAAAAGCAGCATATTTATACAAACATCTAAATGAGTTAACAAAGTAAGCATCAATAAAACATAGCAAACCAATCACCTGAAATAAAGAAACTCAGCACGCAAGCACGCCGTTAGTAAATCGAATGCAACGTATCTACCAACGCTGCACCAGCTATGCCTACCTTCTCAGTAGCACCCGTCGTCTTTTCGGTGCTGGTCCAGAGTGGCCTCGCTCGTGGCTTACTAGGCCTGTCCGACTCACGTACTCGCGACCACATGTGTTACAGCATATGCGCTCGACGCCGATGGAGTACAATCCATCGGCGCCTGTCGCGTCCGCAAATACTGCTTCTTCTTCGCATGCACCATGGGTTTCTCTTGAACCTTGCCAATTGCCCTCGTGATCAGATAGCACCATGCACGTCGATCAACCGCCTTCGATTCCAACCACCTGAAATCAACACTGGAACATGAAAGGCTCCCTTTGATCATGTCCTGGTAACGAAGCTTCGGTTTCCTCGCATGCCGCTACCCCACACCCAGCTGAACATATAATAGCTGCTTCGGTATCCGTGTCGAATCCATACGGCACACATGACCGAGTCAACTCAGGTGTCCCAGCAGTCCACTGCATACATTCCACTTCGGTGCAACATCCGTGTATGCAACTTTGTCGCACCAACCGACGCGCAGAATCCGTCGCACATATTGTTGATGCAACCGCACGAGATATCTCACGTCTCGCCAGTACATTGTTCACGTTTTGCTGCCGTATAGAGGAACGGACAGCACCATGGATTTGTAGACCATCAGCTTCATGCCGAAGGTAAGCTGGTGGTTATTCCACACTCGGTACTCAAGCTTCCCGAATGTTGCCGCTGTCTTCGAGACACGGATAACAAGCTCACTGTGTATCTGCTGGTCAATCGAACCAACACTTCCAAGGTAGCAGAAGCAGGTGGTTTCCAACGCTGATTTTCGGCAACATTGCAGATTGCACCAATCGTATAGACGTAGACCTCGACAGATCACCGGCATTGCTCCTATCTAAAGATACTAGACAAGAGTCAACCAACCCACCTACGAAATTGCATTAAACGATAATGCTTACCCAGTCAATCCAAAATATTTCGGGCACACGTACGAAGTATTTACTGCTACAAATCCCGCTGCAGTTACTAATATCTCATGTGCCCAATCCACAAACAACGAATCCGTAAAATACGTGGCACCAACTAAGAAGCAAATGATAAAGTGGGAAATTAGGAATATTGGAAATTCGAATAAAGCATTGTTTGTTGAGTATCAAGGCAAGCATCCCTTGTCCCAACTATGGATAGTTGGCATCTCAGAGCGCCGCATTCTTAAATTATTCAACGGGAATACCCAACAGCTAGGTAATAACACATAAGCAATGGCCACCACGATATGAGAAACGCTCATTAAATCACCTGCGAAAAACTGTACTGTCTTAATTCTGCACATGACATTGGAACCAATTCAGTGACCAATAATAGCAAACCGAACTACTATCCAAGATCACAAAAGATACTACTACCTGTCACTCAGACAGAGATGGTAATATTCTAATACAATCATTGTGGCATCTTATGACAAACTCGTTGTAACCTATGGGGACATATATCCTCAAACGCGCACTAGCTCCAAATAGTAGACTCAGTTTTTGGCCTGCCCTCCACCACCAATACATCTAACCAAAAAATCTCCTCACCATTTGATAAGAGATGCTATTTGAGGTCGGCATCCGCCCCATCAATAGGGCCTCTATCTACGACCATAATGAACTAAATAATGCTCCAAATGCTTGAACGTGCACTTCGCTGAAGTCAGTACGGAGTAACACAAAGCAGATCCCAGTTGTTTCAACGCTGCACGTCATCAATTTCTAGCATGACAGTATCATATAACAAAAATTGCGCGCCATACCTCATTCATTTCTCTTAACTCCGCCATACCAGAGATTCCCTCGCCATTACCCAAACTGGATTTCTTTGCAATGTTCAGCTTTGTTAAAACATCTCACAATGTGCGGGCGACGTCATTGTTCAGTCGATTACACGGTTGACCGTGTCGCCAAACTACAGAGGCGGTGGCAAGAAGGATACTGAAACTAACGGTGCAATCACAAAAGATGGTCGTGAACTTTATCCGTAGCTGACACTTTCTTCGGAACTACGACTGATGACAGCAGTTCTCGCAGAAACGACATCACCCGCGACTCAATATAACCACAACAGCGATTCAGAAGGATGTGCGCTAAGATCCGAAACTATAAAGGCTGCCGGTAGACTACATACGGCAGGTGTGAGACCACAAACAGATTGCATTCCTACCAAGATTTGGCAATTCACCTAAAAAACGATTACGTGCCGGCCACTCATCTGTCGCCACAAATCCACATCATTCATGTGCTCCTAGTCAACAGCTGCTGACGTCCGAGAGGCTTTCCTGTATGTATACCAATGATCAAGGTTTACTGAGTAGTTCCCGAAATGCGACTGCGTCAAGAACCAAAAGCCTGCGACCTCAAAGCTACAACGGAGACATGGTTACGCCTTGACATAAGTGACATGCAGATCGCACTGCCAGGTATGTCTATTGTTCAGCACGACCGACCCAGCAAAGGTGGAGGAGTGGCTCTGTACTTCCACAATGACTTCCAATGTGAGCGCACAGAGGATCCGGTGAGCACGATACAAGATTTCCCTTGGTCCCGTCTACGTTTAAAAGGCGACGACAATTGCTTAGTGACAGTCATTTACCGCCCTCCTTCCTCCACACCCGAGACGGACTCCCATTTGGCATCCACAACAAGGAAAGCGATAAACACAACACACAGTCACATTCTCGTTACTGGCGATTTCAACATCCATGCTCTGGAATCCCAAGCAGCTCCCAGAGAACAGTTTAAGGCCAAGCTACAAGTTTGTCTCCAGTTACCCATTGAATGGCCACAAAAACACTCCCACCCGATTCCGAGATAAAGATAGGCCTTCGATACTGGATCGGATACTCACCAACGGAGAACTAATGGCGAATAAAGTGATCGTCGACGTCCCATTGGGCCTCAGCGATCGTGCACTACTATTCTTCGAACACATTTGCTATGCAGAATATCCCGCGGAAATTGCCGACGCAACGTGAACGTATGTACGCTATGACAGTCAACGGGACATTTCTGGCAGACGAGGTGCCAGCTAGCGCATGGGAACATTTTGTCAGCCACTTTAACTCTTTAGTTGCTAAAGCGTCAGCAACTAAGGTCTGCCGCCCGAGAAACGTGGTCTCGTTTCTGCGAAGCAGGATACGGAAGTGTATAGCAGTGCGTATATCTACAAACTCTTCCCCAACACCAAGAACTGTATGGGCCATGCCAGCCAACATAACTACTGTACTCAGCATGTTCGTGAGGATAGAATGTCATACGAGCAGAAGTTGGCAGTGCATATGGCCTCAAACCACAAACTTCTGTAACAACACGTCAAAAGTTTACGAAAGGTGAAACAGGGAATTCCTCCTCTTCAAACCGCGGACGGACCCACATGGACACCGAAAGAGCGACGAATACGCTGCGTCAACAATATACTGCAACATTTCAGTGCGATCACTGGCCACCTAACCCTTTGACGATCATTGTTTTACCCCCAAAACTCATTCACATATCCTTCACAGCAGAAGCTGTGCTTGAAAAGCGGTTGGGTATGCGCAAGTATAGCTCTTCTAGAGCTGATAATATATACACGAAATGGCCAGCAGCAGTAGGAGAGTTCAGCCCGGTTCTTCCAACATTGTTTTGAAGAAATGTACGTGCCCATGTGGAAACACGGGATGATTACTCCTATTCACAAGGGAGGTAGTCGTTCCAACCCAGCTGATTACCGTCCCATAATCTTACTACCGGTCCTTGCAAAGGTAATGGAACCTATTATTTCTGATGTGCTAACAGCCTAATGGGAAGAATTAAACTACGTCACACCGGAACAGCATGGCTTCCGACGAAATTGATCGCGCACTACAAATCTACCAGCAGCACGATTCAGCTGGACTGAAGCAGTAGGCTCTGTCACAGGAGTTGATGTAGTCTTTCACGACTTCCCAAAGGCATTCGACCGGTTGGACGATAACATATTGCTCTTCAAACTCCAGACCTTTGGTATGGGTGATCTTTTCCTAGGATGGATCAGAAGCATTTTTCAGCACCGGCGCTGGAAGTACGGATGCGTGAATCGCTGTCAGATCCCATCCGAGTTGAATGCGGTGTACCACAAGAATCGGTACTAGGACCGCCATTATTTTTGACGTATAGTAACGATATCACACACCTCATAAGCTCGAACTGCCCACTTTATGCTTATGACATCGATTTTTCCACAACTTCTCGGCTCATACATAAGGCCACATGTGGAAGACGCAATACAGGTCTGGCAGCCATGGCTGTGGAGAGATCTCACTGCCTTGGAGATACTCCAACGCTGGGCAACCAAGAATGTCAAAAGTCTGTATACTTTGCCGTATGAACGAAGGCTACAAGTTGTCGGGTCTTCGGCGGACAGCATCGGCGATTAGGTGGGGACCTCGTTTTGACTTACTAAATTTTGAGAGATCCCAATCACACGTGTCGCTACTTGCTAGAGCTCAGTAACAGCAGCAATTTGAGAGGCAATCAACTCAAACTGGTAGAACAGCACAATCGCTTGGAATGCCGTCGGAATTACCTTTCCGTACGCGTTTACCGTAGGTGGAATGCCCTACCAGAATCTGTCATATT
>CALYDF020007191.1:0-12712 GCA_944474145.2 Dicrocoelium dendriticum | reverse complement strand
GCCCAATCCTCATTATATGGAAAAAGCAGATAGAGATGGGAACTTAAAAGTAGCCAGGTATTTTGACTCCAACCAGAGCTTATTGTTGTATTATTCATTAAAATCTCTCTACAGGTACCAATTCCGTGGTAATATTATACCATTCTTTTGACGGATTATATCCGCTTCTCTTAGAAGACACCATGGGCGTGATCGTTGCTGTTTAGCGTAGCATCAACTACTACTCAAATGCAACGCGTTGAAGTTTACCTTGTACTGTCGTTTTAATATGTAAAAGCATTTTCAATGTTGGTTTCCATACCTTTGCGGAAATTCACAAGCCTGGTCCACTGCTGACTTATCCCATAATTAATAAATTGTGTGAATACGACCACAGTAAGCCTCATTAACGGTGGCCGAACGGTCACAGACAATTAACAATATCTCCGGTGTAATGTTTCTAGATTTTAGGACGTTTTATTAAATTAAAAACTTTTTCGACTTAACAAACTGTATTTGAAGCAGTGCTGAGCACGTACTAACACTGAGTCTTTACTGATAGACTAATTCTATTTTCATTAAACCGCTTACCAAAAGACCGCTAGGTTTTGCGTTTGTGAACGTTATTTGGAGGCGAAGCATACATCAGCCGAGCCTTCAGATACTGAGAGGATGAAGCATGTCAAGGTTTACCCCTCGGTTTCGATCCATCTTTTTTGATAATGAAAATGAAAAATGGCATTATGTTTACAAGAACAAACAGCTTCAGATTAATTGGTTCGGGAAGAAGCCTGTTCATCTGCGTGCATAACTTGCAACACAGGTAACATTGTGCTCACAAAATAATTCCATTCTTTGGATAATCCATCATAAGAATAAATACATGTCGGCCGGTGGCTGAGTGGTCTACACACCTGACCTTCAGTCATAATGTCACCCGTACGAATCTGCTTATAGGCGGGCGTCCCCGCAGTATACTCAGCCCACTCAAAGTTGGTGGTTGTCGCGGGGCAGCGAAAAGCCGTTCCAGCGTACAGATGGCAGAACTTTTCCACATACAAGCCTTTTGAGGGTGGGGAACAGCTATTGCGCCACAGTGCAAAAGCTAAAATACTAAACGCTGAAGAATAAAATTAAAAAGACAAATTGTTGTTATGTTTCAAAGTATGTTTATTGCGTGAGATCGCGACTGAGCAGGTAAGCTGAGAAGAAGGGAGAAAAAGGAACTTAGGAAACATACACGACTGACGTCGGCTCGTTACCATGTACACGAGTGGATCCAACCAGACATGTTCATAGTACTTTGGTCCTACGTCCAGCAATCGAAAGACGACAACCGGCATCAAATTCAAAGTGCGAGTTTTCATAGCACTTGACCAAGCCATCGCTTGACCTTTCCACCTATACTTTTATCTATACCCCGGTCACGCAAACAACAAACGTCGCGAGAGTCGGTGGACTGGCATGCGACCTACGTGACCTAGCCATCGCAGCATGGTGCATGATATAATGGATATGAGTGGTTCACTCGTTTTTCCTGCACAAAATACACGACACTGAAAGCACTTATTTCTCAGGCCGTTTACGCAACAGGCATGCGCTAAATTGCGTAGGGAGCAACTTATGAAATTAATCATTTTTATGTTTTTCAACTTGATAGACAAACTATCAAAGTCGTACAGTAGTGTTGAAGGCGCTGTCGTAATGTGAATTGGCCTTCATAGCGAGAGTGATGTCACGCCGGCGCCACGTTTGTCGGATATTGACAAAAGCGCTTCAAGAGTTAAATGGATGCTTCGTGAGCATAGCTTCTATTACACAGGCGCGACTATACGTGCCTAAGTACGTAAAATGTTATATCACTTCTAAGGGTTAATTACCAAAGGTCAGCGCACGGAATTGTCCCCGCCAAACTTAGAGAACTTGGCATTTCGACAGTGCAAAGCATAGGTGAAGCAATTGACAGTTAGTGCTTATCTTCCCAGTGAAGCTTGGCATATACCAAATCAAGAAGTTATTCCCTAAGAAATGCATTCTCATGGTAAGCCACTAATTATCATTGAGTATTTCAAAAATATAGGTCCATAATTTATAGCGAAATAATGATGTAAATTGAACTTACTACCAAAGTAGGATGCAAGCGTTATGTATTACCATTATGTTTATGCCCGAACAACAGTACGAAAAATAAAGTGCCAATTTCTCGTATCCACCCTTCTTACCTCAATGCCTTTCCGATAGATCTCCACCATTTCCTAGCTATCAAAGTTGTTAAGCCTGGGGTAACCTGCAAAATCACTGCAAACTTGTGAAAGCTAGTATCAAAGCAGGTGCAAATATTTGTGTAAATTATAAGCACAATCAAAAATTCATCTGTAGCATAATGGTATCAGGTATACAGGAAATGCTTGGTAAATTATAAATAAAATTAATTGTATCTCTATAATTACAAAAGGATCAAATAACCTGTCAATCTATGGAAAACCAACAGGTTTTTGCGTGGCTCTCATACTGGTAACTTCATCTATGGGTCATCCAGGGTATTTGTTCTACTAGGTACATTTTTGGATAAAACTAACGCTGAAATAAGTTTAATCTGATCTAAAAGTAGCATGACAAATTCGGGAATAATTCATTAGAAAAATGTTAAATATTTTTGACTATCGTTGGAATTTACATTTTATCACGTCATAATTTAGCGACTTATCATTTTCAGTTTCCAAAGGATATTGATATTTGTGCAGAAAGGGGGAATCTTGTTGAATATTAGAGCAGGTTGCTTTGAGTAAGAAGATGTATAGTCAAATAATTGCAACACAACCATGTTCTAATGCAAATGTGTGCAAAACAATAGTTGCTTGAGTGGATCGTCCTATTCTCCGAGCCGGGCATTTCTAAATCAGAATTTTCATTGCCAAAATAGGTAACATTTTCAGTGCGTTTATTCCGTCTTGATAGGCGGAGTTTCGCAAACCAATACCAGATCCGGATCGGGTATTAGCTTGCGAGACCGCGAATCAGGGCCGAATAGCCGCGCTGAAATTGTTGCCTAGGTTGGTAATGAAAAGTATGAAGTTGAAATGCCCGGCTCGGAGAACAAGATAATTCTCTCATCCATACGCTGAGCTACAGTTACTTACAATAAATTCCAATTGTTGCCTTTCATCAACAGCACCAACATTTGAGACACGACCATAAAAATCTATACATTTTAAATCGTTAAAATAAGTCCAAAACCTTTTTGCATGCGTGTCTTAGTTTTCCAAGTAAGGGCCATAATAAGTGTCTTTAAACAAGTATATGTGCTACTAGCTGTTGAAAGTTGTGTGCATAGCGATTTTAATTGTTCATGCTTGTATGGGACTAAATTGTGTACTTAACTTCATTAAAAATATTTGAAACAAAAAAGTATATCACCACCTTTCAATTCTCGATTTCTTGAAAGCCATCGTGAACACTCAACATTGTACATTATTTGTGGCAGCTGTGTGAAAGTTAATGGACCGCCCAAAAACAAGATAAAATATAAATGCTCCGTTTCAAACAAAATTTAAACTATTTAAATTGTTGGCATCCAAGTATATGTCAAAGACGAAACATAACTTTAAAACGTAACTTTATTAACAACCTAAAAATAATGCAACCCAATCCGTAGCAATAAGGATTCAACAGGTTCAGTGGGAGGAAGAAATTATTCTAACCTTTTGTTGATGCTTTTATTTTGGTTGACTCAAAAAGAAAAGCAGTAACAATGAGCTTGGACCTACTCTTTAACAGGATTTTCAAAAATTTACCAACTGCAACAAATCGACAATGTTTTTACTTTGGTCTGGTAAAATTCATATTCTTCGGTTTAGCGGCTAGATAGTTCACTTAACTCTGATATATCGGTGTGATAAGAATCCTCCTTATACTCCTTACACCTTACTTTTTTTAAAATATGTAAAAGACGCAACGCTTTACTGTTACTTGGTTTAAATAATGGCTCAAATAACAGACAGACGGGGATTTACCTACACAGCTTTTATAGGTGTGGATACATTTTGACCTTGGTGCAGCTATAATTGCCATTTATTAATTGGAATAAACTGTGATACACTAAGAACAGTACCATGCCGTTGATATATTCTTAGTAGCAACTAAACTGCTTGGAAACTATATATTCAACTTATTCTTATTAACCAAAATGCTTGCCTTTGAAATTATAGATAAAAAGCTGGAGATAAGTTAGTATTATTTTCAGGTGTTATAGCGGTGATGGTAAAAAATTAATTTCATAATGTTTGATGTTCATAACAACGTTTGCTAATTTGGCAAGCTACACTGATTAAAACTGTGATCATACATTTTAGCAGATGATTCAGCTCTAATGCGCTCCTAGACCTGCTGAGAAAGCGCAGATAAAATGTTTGGAAACTAGTTCTATCATAATATGGATTTGATAACGCTCGTGATTTCGACGTCAGTAATTGTTGTTGCAAAAATTAATGGATAACCTGTGAATTCCTAATGTCAAGATTTGAGTGTGCTCGGATACTTAACATTATATTGATCAGACGACATATTTGGACTGTGCTTCTCACCGTCCATTAATATTCTATTTATTCATTTAAATGGATGTCACTCAATGCCTCGCTATGCATTGTTTTACTTCGTATAACATCCTGGATGAAATGCAATTGGCATACTACAGATAGTTTGCATCAAATACAAAGTAACTTTTTCTGGCGCTGGCCAGCAGGTCCAAACTGTGTATCTATATGCTGCTTTGGTTGTCTTTTTGAACTGCCTTTTGACGACGCCTTACTAAACTAGCGTAAAACAACGAAGAATACGTGATAAATGCGATCCTCACATCGCTTTTCCATTACCAGGATTTGTAAAGCGTGCTGAAGGGCAATGTTTAGAAACAATCAACGTAGGCTAAGCAAAAGATGAAGTCACCTTTTCGGTGGATTGCATGCGAAAATGTCAAAGGTCATAATTCGTGTTTGCGTTAGCGGCGTACAAAACAACATTTACAAGAATGCAGAAGAGTAGTAGGGGGAGTTGAATGGTATAGGTAGAATGACCATCAAGTAACCATAGGCGACGTTAATACACTTGCGAAAAACCATTCGATACGACACTTGAAATACCATGAGACGGTTGTTTTGCAATGATTGAACGAAGTAGAGCTAGTCATAGATTTACATGTATTAGCCAGTTTCTTTTCAACTATTGACCTGTATGAACTAAGTATATTTTAATTACTGTAGATTGTGGTCAAAATTACAGGAATTATAAAGTCTTTTGACTACTTCCTTTATGGAAATCCCATTAGTAAT
This sequence comes from Dicrocoelium dendriticum, assembly GCA_944474145.2. NCBI lineage: Eukaryota > Metazoa > Platyhelminthes > Trematoda > Plagiorchiida > Dicrocoeliidae > Dicrocoelium > Dicrocoelium dendriticum. The sequence goes on along the minus strand of CALYDF020007191.1, from coordinate 7,406 downwards.
GAGTATTTCGGTAAGTGCCTTTGGAACTGCATAATTTTAATGGAAATCTATTATGGTCATGCGACATTTCACGTGTTTTAGAAGTGACACGTAGACAAGTACCCGCTTTTCCTATGATGCGCTGTGATCCATATACCTGGTAAGTACAGAGTATTTAGCATACCGATCGGTCAGCTACTTCTTATTGGAGACAGCCTTTGTTAATTCAGAATTATTTGCAGAAGTATTATTTGCTGCCTTATAGATGAATATATTTGAGGAAGAGGTTATAACGGAGAGATATACAGGTCTGCAGGTAGGACATGAATGCAAATCTCTTAGAAAACCTATAAAAGTATACCCAAAGATTGCTATCAAATTTATGCAAATAAAATCACCGATCATCAAATGAAGGCTTTGCAATTTTATGCAAAAATCTATAGAACAAAATGATGTATGGAATAGCGAACTCCACAGTCTAAACTCACTAAAGAGCATAGTCATCCGAAACTCAGCGTATTTTCGGGTCCAATTGCAATTAACAACGATCTTAGAAACGATAGAATGAAATCGAGATTATATTTTGATTGACGGCGATGGATGATAAATGATGAAAAGGCGAATGATTTATTTTACACTATATGCAAATATGTCATATTTCCCGAACTGCATTTTGCCAGTTCCAGGAAAAGCGGATGACTTATTTGTAATCCTCAGTAAATAATAAAAAAGATTCCTAGTTAAAATAGGTCTTAATCGCTTCATGGATAAGTCGAACAGGCACACAGTTATGTGTAGCTGTCTACCACAGTTAGCATATGGATCCAGGGAACAATGGTTATTCCATTGTAAACAAAAAGTCTTGAGGTATAAAGCCATTTGCCATACTGCTGGATTTCCATGCATTTTTACTGAAATAGGGTCGATTCCCACCACTTGGAAGAATTATAGAATTACACAGAAAAACACAGGATGTCCAAGATCTGAAGTAGTAAACGATTGGTTCCTACTTCATTCCCCCGCTGCATTTACGGCTCTCTAATAATCAATAATTGTGCTGCTCAATTTCTGGCGAGATTGAACCTGTTGGATATACACAACATGGAGCTATTTCAAGTTACTTCCATATAACATGGCTACCGAAATTCTTTCAGATTGATGCTATACTAAGAGGATATTTTTTGCGGATTTCAACCAGGGTTTTGATATTTCAATAATTGGTGATAGTGTGCTTTATAAGCCTACCATGACAATACCTACATTCCATTAAGTCACTTATCCCTTACCGTTGTTTCAACTCACACTTGAGCGAGCGAATATAAAATTTAAGATAGATCCGCAACCCGGTTATTTTCAAACACCTAACAGAGTCATTCAAGGAACTATTTAGCGAAATTTGTAAGAAGCAAATATATATGAGCGTAAAAGGTTTTCTGGCTTAAGTTTATTTGCAAACGAGCTATATTTTAACCACATTCACCTGATTACGTTCTGTCATATGTAGAGATTTACCTAATGAGTTAATATTAAGGAAAAACACAAACGAATGCAAGTACATGAATACTTTAGTCGACAAATCCCACTGTGTTGCTGATACACATTTCTGAATCCTTCATCACTCCTACCTGTTTTCCCATTCCAAAGACAAACTCACACCCAGAAACATGCATATACAATGTTTTGACAAAGTAATTAGTTCCGAACACACGCCGCTTCAAGAGCGAAAGCGAACTGAGTGGAAAGCTCTATTTGCACATTACCACTAACCACAACGTGATTCGAAGCATTCAGACGCATATTGAGCCATACACTGAACTAGTACATCATGACAACTAGCCGCCTGCCCTTACTAGGTAGAAGAACGCTAGAAAACATTCAGCGCTATCTCACAAAAATTATCCTGCGACGCTCATGAATATACAAATAAGAGAAATGTTGTATCTGCCTCAAACGTGACCTTCGATACTTGAAACAACTGGAGAACAATCAGGGTCTGCAAAAGCAGCCCTTTACTATTCAAATTATTTAACTGTCTGGAGACGATATATGTGTTTACCATACCCCTCCCCTCCATGAGTGAAGGGTAAGGGGTGTTTAGGAGTTGGCTCAAGCAGGCAGCCAAATGTTGACCATCGGCGATTGGAACACTGCGCTTGCAGCTAGGGAGCAATTTGTTAACACCGTATGTACCTTGGAACAGGAACTGGAGAAGCGGGTACAATTTCATGACTTTGTCCATCATTTTAGCATTCCCACAAAAGCAAGCATTGGCTGTTACACTTTGATATTATTGGTCGTAATATGCCAGAATGACAACTTATCGGAGAGAGCTATATAAAGGCTCTCATTTGATAAAATGGAGAACTAATTTCTCACCTCACTGAATACGGAGGCGGTTTTGGGACTTCCTGACTGATGGGTTACTTCATCTTCATCAGCCTTAAGCAGTTGCAAGACAGGACACTAAAGATCAACTAGTGTTCCCCAAAAACCACGCACCACATTGGAACAGCGGGAGATTGTAACGGAAGATGGGCTTGTTTAATATATGGACGATTTTGCTCCATTGTGCCTCAGAATACACATCTTTCAGCCCTGCTGGTAGCTTGGGAAAATTGATAAGACAATAAAGAAGTGATAAGAAATCTGAAAAATCTTTAAGGCATCCGGAGACCGTTAGCGCTGGCTAAAGTATAGAAGTTGTTAAAACTTCCTATCTAAATGACAGAGAATGGCGAAATACTATTGTGTGTATAGGTTGCCTCAGAATACAAAAGCAAGGCCGTTGAATATATTATGTTGAAAGCTTAATTGAGGGAGGTGATCTGCAACTTAAGGAAGGATGACGGTAGTCATGCGACAGAAGATGCAAATAAGACACATGTGTTGATTCATATTTTTCAGAATTCGTAGCGTGCGGATACTGAGTGTACCATCCATTCACAGCCTGAACGTCACGTTGGAAGTATATACCACAGCTTTCACTAACTGAGTCACGTCATTTTTCTTTTGGCACACGTGGAGAACTACCAATCCGCCAGGTCTGACAATTCCTTCAAGTCATTGTCAGGAGCATGGCCGGAATAATTCGCCATCCTTTAGTTGATAAATTCGACATTATTTCGTATTGGCAAGCCGTTACCTTACTGGAAGAAAGCAGCGTTATGGTAATACACAATTAATAACTAGATTTGATTAGTTTAAATTCAGACTACTTAGGTACACCAACTTTCCAGTTAACCGCTTGAAAAGGGTTATCAAGAACAGAATGTGTGGACAACTGGCTGCCTGTAGCTTCATAGCAACAGAGCAGCATCGCTTCGTCAACTAGGCATCGCGCCCCGTTTAGCTGTTGTGCATTTTATATCTATAAATTCAGATTCAAAGGCGATAGAATTTTGCTTTCGAGATTATAATAAAGCCTTCAACTCTGTTATTCATCACTTCTTGCTGGAAACACAAACATGCTTTTGTATACCTCCTAAACTATCAAATTTACTAGCAGAAACTTTCTCCAGAAGTACATTCCGTGTAATGTTTGGTGCATGCAACTAAAGCACAGGCATCGTTAAATACGGTGTTCCCCAGGGTTCCGTTTTTGATCCACAATTGTTTCTTATGTTTACAAATGACCTGGCTCGTCCACTTGAAAATCCTTACAAGGTGTTTGCATTAGATGTAAAGGCCTTGAAGCTCGTTAAAACACGGTATTGGGCGAACCTTGCAATGTAGCGAAGTGGTCATCCCTGTGGGACTTGCCTGTTAATGACAAAATATAAAGCAACAATATTTTAGTAGCGGTGGTGTTGTATTGCGAAATTTTGCTGGTACCATTATGTTATAGCGCGTTGAAGAAACACGTGATCTACAACAACTTGTGACGACCCAGTTCATACACTCAACTCAATCTCAACATGCAACCAAAAAATTCGAAAGAAGCTTTCTGTCGCAAGAGAAACTTTTACAATTCCAAAGCTCAGATTTTGCTTGTCTTAGAAAAGGCGGGGTAGGTTTTCATACAAAACACTGTGTGCTGACCTTGGCAACGTATATCTGTAGGAAGTTGTCTGTACAGTCAGCTGACACTGGCGATCCCGTTGATGTGATCCATTTAGATTCCTAGAAGGCATTCGATCGTTTGGGTAATCATATTCTTCTTTTCATGCTTTAACTTCACGGATCAGTGACCACCTCTTGAGCAAAGACGCCAATTTTCTCCTGCGACCAAAATTAGTGTTCACAGTCTGGATTTCCTTAAGTGATCAAATACCAGTCGAGTCCAGTTGGCTAAAGAGCCAAGAACTAGGTCCACGACTGTTTTAAGTATTCACAAATGACCTCGCAAGAAAATTTACTTCAAAGCTACTGCTTTTTTATGACAACAATAAGATATGACCCTGGATTCAGTTAAATGCCAATAATAGTTTACCCCACTGTGAACTGGACATGGCACAAGTGTGATCAACCCGAAGCCAGCTACAATTCTAGGTGTGCAACTGCAAGGTAATCTGCATAAGATAAAAGAGTACCAATTGCTACATGCTTGGAACGCAAGAACTGCAGCGATCCTCCGCCGAACGCGATCTTGGGCTGCCTGTTCAGCAAAATGCGTTGTTCCAAGTAATCCGTAAAGGCGTCTAAAATTAGTAGCCAGTACGTCGGCTTGCTACGACGGGCTTTCGGATAACTAGAAACCAGTACTTTTAGACCAGTGCTCATTGGGTATCTTCTCCCCTATGTGAAATACGCAACCCAAGCCTTGCAGCCATGGCTGGAACACGATCTGACTGCACTGGACCAACCTCAACATCGGGCTTCCAAATCCGTCATTGGAATGCGCCACCTTCCATAAAAGCAGAGGCTGAAATTTTTAGGTGCCTTCAGCGGGTGGTATTGCCGAATACGAGGCGAATGAATTAGGACGTGTGCGATTTTGCACAATCCAAAACATGTCTGCAACTCTTTACTGCAGCTCAGCAGTAACAGTAAACCTAGATGCCACATACTGTAAGTAGCAGAGCGGTACAGCCTTGTGGCATATCATAAATGTTTCTTTTATTTTCGTGTGTGTCAACCATGGAACAATCCCCCTGAATCAGTTGTTTCTGCACCAATGTTTCCCATAATTAAAAGTCGGTTGGATGACGCGCTTTGCCACTTGTGTTACTTGATGCTACTCTCTATCCTACTCCCGGGAAATACTCTGAATTTATTTTGTTCGTCAACTGAAGCTCTAAAAACATTCGGAGTGCAGGGCTACTGATTGACCTACGATAAGTCCATTATTTTAACCACAGAATTACTAACCGCATTGTGTTCAGTAACATTTTGCGTTACCTCACCAGACCACCCAACTGGACTTGGCAAAGGTCACTTAACTCGTATAAAATCATTACTTAGGGGCTACTAGAAGGATTAAGTGCCAGGATTGGAAGTGTTATAATCAACGCCTTAGGAGGCTACAATGTATCTACATAGGAGGCGGGTGATTGTTATGTGACCTGATAGAAAAGTTAACGATTATGTATATACTTAGTGGCATCTATATGCAGGCAATTGTGTGGGGATGAACTTAAACATTAACAAAAGAGGTCCATGATATAAATTGGAGCAAACTCCTTTACAGGTCTTATATTTCACTAGTTGGAACAAGCTTGCTTCTGCGTTGATGACAGTTAGTTATGCTGTAGGCTTCAGGAATTGCCAGCTAAGTTTTGGCCTGACTTTCCACCGGAAATCTAAAAGATTTATAGATGATATCGCAGTGACATTGTATTCAATGTTTCAATAGATTACAGAGTTTTTTGCTCTTCTAGCTTCAGTTGTTGTGCAGAAGTATAAAGAGCAACTCAAATATTGATGTATCGGACGCCATGAATAGCTTCAATTACAAAAGCAGTACGCTGGTGTGGCGGCGACTTATTAAGTCTTTGGAACATGACCTGACCTAACCTAAGTATTGCTGACAACATGTTTAGCACCGCTTCGTTTCCAAGCATTCTTTCTACCAACCATGTTTCTGTAATATTCCTCCGTTCCGGCTTTCTGAGGGAAGGAATAGTGTCGTAAGGTAAGGATAACACGAAGCGAAACCGATCGACTTCTAACCTGTTCTCGTGTTACCGTGACGTTCGCGGACATTCTACATTATCCCCTCTTAGCAGGCGCTGTCCTTAGTGCTCATAATGGCCCAAACCGACGTCAATTTCTGTAACTTTAATTGGCATTGAGCGCGGTATACTAGACTCGGAAGTTTTAAGGACAAGCAGCGCGATAGAAGAAAGTTACTTAATGCTACAAGCGTTACAATCTAGGTCGGTGCTGTCGTGAACTGGTAGGGTCGCTAAATTTGCAATATTCTTCCGGTGCGGCGTTCTGGGCTCTTCCGTGTCCGCGTAGTGCGACAAGCTGCAATGCAAAATAAATACCTCGTTGACAGCTGGATGCTCGAGCCGCCTAGTAAGAGGCCTAAGTAGATGTAGCAGCTAAGGAAGCACGGTAAAGGGAAGGGAAACTGACGGAGTGGAATAGGAAGTTAAGGATCAGCGGAAGCGGAACCGATCGACCTCTTACCTGTTAACGTGTCACCGTGACGCCCGCGGACTGTCTACATTTTGAATACATGTTGACCGGAGATGAGTTACTTTTCGTACCTTAGTGTCTGATATATTTTACTGCTTCCAGTAGCTAAATAGTGAGGCGACTCATGATATGATGGGGAAACTGCCACAAGTCAAAAAACGAATGGAAGACTGCGAAAGCCTACACCTACAAAAAGCGCACCACGTCTACGGTGGATAGAGTACAACTGCTGTTCGTACAGGTAATGGTCGTATCGGTAGGTGCTCCCAAGTTCCGAACAGTGAATAGGAAAGTATGGTCTGTGTGTCCCTTGGTCGTTAGATAGTCTTTGGCAGCTGAAACAAGAGCTGGATATCAACTTGACCACAAGGGCGAATACCTCTAAAAGTAATCGTGTGTCTGCAATTCTGACGATAACTTTTCAGGTAGCGGTAACAAAGTAGCACAAATCAAACAGGAAGTCCGTGAAACTATAGAAGTTAATAAAGGCTAGACAAAGCAGTCGGATTACAGATGAAACTGAAATTTGAGCCGCTCGTTAAACCGGGTCCATGAAGTACGCGACCACACGAAGAAACTAGGCAAGAGGATTGTTTTCCGATTACCGGTACAAGTTTTACCAATAAGTTAGAATGGGTACACCATACACGTGTGAGTAGTATTAGTCTAGGCGACTACAGATATTTAAACCACTCAGCTTATTTATGGAGGGATACAATAGCCATGTGGTTGTGTTTTGATGCAGGTGGTACTCAGCAATCAAAGTTTGAATACTTTTCTATAACGCGCAAACTAACAAAATTTCACTTCGTATTCACTCCCATTGATTATGCTAGCAAATATAA
>CALYDF020007190.1:0-12716 GCA_944474145.2 Dicrocoelium dendriticum | reverse complement strand
TACCATGCCAGTGTGTGGTTCTATTCCGCATAGCGAATACTCAACTTGATTGCCCCGGAGGAGCAACCCCGTTGACCCCCAGGCGTAAATGTTTTGCCCGACAGTCCAACTTCAATGGAAAATGGTATAGAACATACGCCGCTTCCCTACCTTTTATGTTTTCTTTGCTTTTTTCTGCTATCTGCTTGCAAAGCAGAAAGCCATTTTTAGCAAAAAATAAAAATGGCCTTATTCGTAGACCACCATTTAATTGCAAGTAACTCGCAAAATACTGCACGTATTGTGTTGCTTTTACGTTCAAGGTATTCAGGCGCTAAAGCTGGTCCAGAACCGTGAAATAATGTGCTACTTTAAGCGGTATTGTAACTGTAGAAAGGCTTTTTCTTTTATCTGAGAATAACAGGTTAAATTTTGCGCCGGAGAGCGATATCAGCGTAAGAAAATTAGGGCTCTATTTTTTTGTTAATTGGCATTTTACTACTGAAGCGCGCAGATTTATTTTCTCTTTTAAGCAATTGGTTCTATTCTTGTCCGCATTTATCGAAATTTTTTAACTTTTCGTATGCCTTATAATCACTCCACACATTTCTTCTATGTGCGCAACAACAATTGGGGCAACTGAGTGGCCAATTAATGTGCGATCAATTTAAAGTGAACTTGTGGCGAATTGGGTTCTGTTCCAAGGAGAGAAGGCACAACTCCGCGAAGTTTTTCACAATAAAATAACAAGGAGCTCAATATCGCCCGAAGGAAACAGAAAACGTCAAGGTGGGCGCCTGAGACCCAGTAGCTGTATACCAAACAGTGCCAATGCATTTGTAATTGCTAACGATGAACATATATTTATATTTTGCCTACTTTCATGCAAGAGCATCGGATTAATGTAAGCCTTGATCTGAACCCTTTAGGGTGCAGCCTCTAGCAGGTATAGAAATATACCTATTTATTTATTTATTTATCGTATATTGATGGGTCAGGTTTGTCCTGCTTTCACTTGAATTGTTCGCCCAACACCACTGCCATCCATTCGTCGCCATCCATTAAAGCTGCACGAACCCCGGTCTAACCGGGTTTGGGCAGCTTCTCGGTTATCGCGTACGGTTATAGCTTATTAGAACGCATTGCCCGCAGACATCGTGATGTCCTCGACGGTGAAAGAGTTGCAGCATCGACTTGACGCTTTCCGTCTGCAGTTTAAAGTCTACCCCTTCATGTCTTAAACTTTGCTTCGAGTACGACGGTCTACCCTTCTTCCACTCATTTTAACTTACATCTTAAAATTGCCTGCCATATTCGATAAGCTTGTCTTCTCTGTTTCCTTTCCTTTACTGACTACTGTTTTCTTTATTCATGTGACCGGCACAGCGTGGACTGCTGGTGCACGGCACGTGGGCATTGGTTGGTTGACCATGTGATTTGTGCGCGTTGATTTCGCTCTCCATTGACACATCAAGGCACCGGTTTCCCTGTTGGATGAACGACATTTTCGTAGGTGGAACATTCGCGGGCTTTTCCTGCGGTTGCAGTCCCACTTGAACCTGAACTTCATTGAGTGGTAGAGATCATTGACACTCGGGTTCGGCATTCGGTTCCGGTCATTAATTACTCGAGTAGAGAGCGTAACATCTGAGCGGACTTTGAACCTCCAAGGCTTAAACATCTTCCAGCTGTGATCTCGAGTGGAGCTGCCAAGTCTTAGCTGAAAAAACTGCCTTAGCTCGTTTTCCCAGTTCTCATCGTAGGATGCGTCTGGTATAGATGAGTTCTCCGCGACGTCGTCGACAGTCTAAGGAAAAGAGCTTCATCCTCTGTAGTTGGGTATTGGACGGGAGTTTGCGTAGCCCAATGACAAATTTCGAGGCTGGTCGCTGAACTTTTGATATCTTGTCCGGCTATGGCCGGAAGTCCGAATGCAAGAATGGGACGGATATGGGAGGTGAATAGAAGTCTAACTAAGTGCGGCGTCCTTTTAGGGAATGATCTCCTTATGACGCCTCACATATTGTTCGTCACAGTAGTTCTCGTTGACGTGTCGAGGGTCGTTTAGAGATCAGAAGAAATCATTGTACCCAGCTCCTTTTGCTGTGTGGCAACCTTGAGTAGGTGCCCGCCAATATGATACATGCCCAGAGGTTCAGCAGCACCTATAGAAAGGACTGAGCACTTATGTTTTTGACTGTCAAACCCTACTTGAAAGACAAAGAGTGTGACAGATCACGCGTTTCCTGTAATCGGTCGGAGTATTCTAGGCTGGACAATTCCGACCATAGGTTGAGGTCGTCTGCATAGTTCAGACAGTCCGTTTGTAGCGTACTAGGTAGATCATTGATATATCTTTAACGACTTCGGTCCGAGAACGGAGCCTTGTGGTACGCTACTATACATAGGCACAGGGAATGAAAGCGTATCATTTAACTTGACTTCTATATTCCGGCCTTGCAAAAGGCCACCGATCCAGAGTAGGATGTTTCCTGTTATGTCAAATCCGCAGAGCTTAGAGAGTAATTCATGACGTGGGACTCTGTCGAAAGCTTTGTTGAAGTCAATGAAAACAATGAAAACATTTTACTCACCTGGAATAATGTATTTACATGGATCCACTGTTCCACAACCGAAGACAGACAATTCTGGCGTGATTATCTTCACTGCCTCAAACATTCCGATTCTCCAGTCACCTGGAGCTTTTCTGATGTCATTTCACGGACAGCATTGCGCGCGTATAAGCGGCTTTTCCGATGATCTTTCATGGAGTTCTCACTTGGCCATGGAGACACTTGCACTTACTTTTGAAGGAATTACTAGTCCACTTTGCGGAGAATAGCATTTCTTCCTGTTATGGACATATATAGACACAAGAAACAACTGCACTCACCGTCCCTATGACAAGTCCAGTATGGATAGTTGGTCACGCGTTGCGAGCCGGACAATATAATAAAAAAAGCAGGCCTCTATTAACAATGTATTTACTCATCTGCATCAATTTAATTCAGCTTTGCGACTCTTGTACATCATTGACGGGCTTCAACGATTACTGCCGGATCATTACTAAGCCATTCGGCCAACGAAGGAAGAATTTTGGCTTTCAACCGACTGCGAATAATAGAGTGCAAAATCGGTCTATACGATGCATAGCCGACTAGCACTACAGTTCAACGGAAAATACGACAGTGTTCCAGGAGGTGGTGGGTTTTCGCCTGGCAAGCGTTCTCCCTATAAAAAGCCACAAATGTCCGCTTAACAACACTGCAACGTGGCGGATGTGACTCGCCACAAAATAAAGTCACAGCTATACATTTCACACTGACGCAGTCCTCAGCCTCCTACATCCAACCTGTGTAACTAATTCTGCTATGAAGAATGCTTTAGTGCAGTACAGATCATCCTGGCTTCGTAATGGTCATTGATTGCACTAAACCTTGTTTGGGCTCCTGTGCTCATGGATCACTACATGGCAAATTTACCCCCCACTTGGTTCTTGACGCAAAAGTTTTGCGCGCCACAGCGCCATCATGGTCCTTGATCTGACTATCACCTGTCAATATGCTCGCTCATATGGCTTACATCTTTTCGTTTCTTCCATTCATTGAAAAGAAATGTTTTAATATTCCAAAGAAGCTATGCTTGTATGCATATTTGATCATGCCTTTAGAGGTGTGTCACGTTTTACAGAGACTATAACGTTTATTTATTTATTTATTAACGATCTCCAGCGTCCACTGCTTTAGCCCCTTTCTCTCTAGCGACCAGCCGGTTAGTGATGCAGGAATGTCCGTTTCTGAAGCCATGCTGGGTGACAGAAGTGAAGCCCAGATCTTCGCAGTGTCGGTTGATAGCACGTTAAAGGAGCTTTTCCATGATCTTGCAGGCGACCGACGTCAAGCAAATTGGCCGATATTTCGCAGGGTCCTGGCGGTTTCCCCTTTGTATTTCGGCATAACTTACATGGTTGGCGGCATCCGGTTTCGGATTTGCCTGTCACTGTGGCAAGCCACAGGACGCCTGCGCCTACAGAGGGACCATGGATGGCTTGCGCTGCACCACCCACAGCTCCAACCACATACCCCATATCCAGTGTAAACCCGAAGGATTAAGACCGGGAGGCATGCGGATGGGAACCACGTTTCATCAACGGAGCCGGCCCACACTCCTTCACAGGCAAACACAAGCACGCTGTATTTGGGGAATCAAGCGCACACAAGGCGGTGGCTGAACCGTAGTCCGCTCCACACTGAGTGCATGGAACCGCTCTTTGAGTCTAGCACGGCCACAAGAACCGTGCACCCCGTCCCCTCCAGCAACGACCAACTGTCTCCTGAAGACAGATGGACGAGGTAGTGGGTAATAGACAGGTAGGCACCTTGTCAACATACACATCAAGCGCAACCACACCGGGGATATCAAACAACAGCCATTCACTTTAAACGACAAGCTGAAATAAAATTAATCCAACAATGCATACAGATAAGGTGGCATAACTCTTCGCTAATTTACCATATGAAGTAAGTGGGTTAACAACAAATCCGTGATAAGTAAGAAATGTCCACAAGTTACTTAAAAATGCTACAAAACGCAACAAAATTATCGAAGATAAGCGCAATTAGTTTAAGCAACATGGCCAGTTAATAGAACATTATTCAGGGAGGCAGAACAAACCAAATAAAGCGGAATGAAATTTATCCAGCTTAAAAAGACCTAATTTAAGTGTAAGTTGGTTTAGCCCAACTGCGGTGAAGAAGCATCAAGCATGCAACATCAGCCTCAGCATGGGGCATAACTTAACCCGTCTCCTAATCAACAGGTAGTCGACCAGCATCAAGAGAGAGCAGAAAGATCTGCCAAAGTGGGCCGGAAATGAATTCCGCTATAATCTTGAGTAAATATGGGTGTAGCCCGTCTGGACCTGGTGAGGAAGATGAGTTTAGTTCTAGTAGTAGCTCCAGTATAGCACCTGCATGGTGCGCCTCCCGGTGAAATACTTGGAGAAAGGACAGCGTACGGAAGCGTGGTCCCCGTGTTTTAGGTATTCATATGTGTGTTGCGTTTCTGAAACGCACAAGCACGGCGTCTGCGCTCTTCAGAAGCTTACCCGGCTGGTACTTACGGGCTTTGCTTCAAACGGACTAACAATGCCGAGCCTCTTCTGCAATGGTGTGCAGACGTTGTTTCTTAGTAGCACTGCTTTACGACGCAGTGGGCTGCGAAGGGCCACTCGGCGTCCTCCTGTAGCTAACTAGCAATAGACCCAAGTTGACCACATAGCCATAAGTTAAAAATGGCGTGCTTCTATCCTGCATTGCCGGTCGTACTGGAGTACCTATGTCCACTACCATCATGCCTTGGTACACTGTCATTTCTCCATGAACTTTACCGGGTGGCGCACCAGGATTCTCCTCCGATTGGTAACTAAAACAATTGTCTCCTAGTTCAGGCTAGCCTATCAAGCCACACTGCATACCGAACTTTTGCGGTCACGTTTTTATGTCACCGCCCTTCAGTGGCATAGGATTTCGGCCGCCTTGCAAGACGCCGGAGCACCTGGTTGTTGCACTTTCAACCGTCACGGCACCAGTCATCATATCCGAGTGGTCTGTGGACCGGTTGGAATGTAGATGAAACCTACAGGCTGGATTTGAGCACAAAGTGACCCGTCGGCCTTTACGCGGGAAGTAAAACATAGCGTACCTGCTGAGAAGGAAGCCTGATTTACCATTGGGTCCAAGAAATGTGGGAGGCTGGAGCAGCAGGCTATTACGTCAAGTCCACGTGAACGACCTCACGGCCCTTCTCAGGTCCACCATTTGTGCTATATCCTTGCGTTTCCCTCTGCAAGCAACATCTATACACCGGACGGCTTTCAACGTTTGGAGCACTGGGACATAGGTGCATTAGGTGGATCCGTAATCCTCCACCAAATAACGTACTGGACAGTCCACTTGCATACTGTGTGCAAATGCTGTCGTAACCTATATCTGGATTTTCAGACAGCGTAGCAGCTACAATCCTGCTTTTCCGCCTTACTAACAAACTTTTTAGTTACGACTTATCACTCATAGCGCCATGCATTGGTGTTCACTAAACAAAGCAAAGCAAAGCAAAAACTAAACAGGAGATAACCCATGCATCATTAACCGGTAAGTTACCTTCACCTACGCTGCCGTGACTCAATACTGCAAACATAGACCAAACTTCATTTTTATTGACGTCTGCCATTGCATATTAACCTTGGCCAAAGACACAAGTGGTGTGTAGTACATTCTCACAGCAGCCGGCAAGAGCGTTGTTTACCGCTATCAGTTGGGTTTGCAGTCTGCGGCCGCTGGTGTAATTTATCTCATCCGCCTGTCCGTAAACAACAGCATTACTGTGGTTCCGACGTGGCAGCAATGGTCACTATACTATTTCCGAAATCAACTTCTAGACAAGGTAGGTGAAAATGCCAGACCAACATTTTATCAATGGTGGAATTTGTACCTTAGATGGGTCAGTCACCCGTCTGTACCCTCGTCTCCTGTTGATGGGTGCCACCGCAATGAAAGTTATCAAATGTTTACCACCGAACTACGTTGGCTTTTATTTCCTCTTAATATTGTCTAAGAAATTGCTGACGTGAAACATATACTAAATAAATAAATAAATAAATAAATACTTTATTCTCGACTATGCGAGGCACGCCCATGGAGGCATGATCAGATATGTACAACTGTACAAATATTTTATGGCAACCGTGACAGCAATAGTAGAAAATTGGTGGTATGTTCGTGGTAAAATAAATAAATAAATAGTTTATTTTCAGCTTCATAGAGACGCACCAACTTAAGCATGATCAAGGTTTCGAACTGTTGTGTATCACGAGGATACTCCGGGTTCAATCGTGTATAGTTGAAACGGTGTCAAGAGTTGATATGTGAATCTAGTCGACTTGCCAGTATGTAGTTGTGGGCTGTGACTTTATTCAGTGGCGAGTCACATCCGCCACGTCGCAGTGTTGTTAAACAGACATATGTGGCTTTTTATAGGGAGAACGCTTGCCAGGCGAAAACCCACCACGTCCTGCAACACTGCCGTAAAGCATTTTGAACATTAATGTTGAACTGGCAAAGCCGCTTGACGACTGGTTTCACATTCGGTTTTTCGCGGGGTAATGGCTTCTAATTTCCTCTGTTAGTTGGACGGGTATTTTGCTCTGGGTCGCCATGATTTTTTGGGGTCGCTGGAGGAGAGGGACATCGCGATTTTTCTTCTTGTTGTATGTCCAGGTGAGCAAAAGTTTCAATTTTTCCGCTGTTCAGATTTTTCAGATGTATAATGTATGGGAGTATGAGGATGTGTCCAGTTCTCCATACTGGACAAGGGTTATGATGATTGTAGGTTGGTCCTTGCGGAGTTTTACTATCCTCCATGTCAGTCCTTGTGGGTTGTTCCGTCCGTCTTGGGCAAAATTGTTCCTCAGTCCAATCCCAGATCTCCAAGATGTCCCGGACTGGTAAATCCACTGGTAAATCCACTCTACTATCGGGAGGTGCGCTACATCGCTTCCATGTGATTTAGTAAGTCAAACCCGCTTTACATCTATGCATATTGCTTTCATGTGTGCCTACGCAATAAATTCATATTTACCATTCCTCAATGTTCGCGCGTTGCGGGTCAAGAGCGCCTCACACGCTCCCCATGATGACGTGAATATTCGGAATCGGTACAGACGTCAGCGCTCCATTTGTGTCTCTTTTGCGTTGCCATTTTCATATTGTCACGATTACTCAGCATAATGCATTCAACGCAGTTGTATACCTTGACGGAAACAAATGAAAAGCCATGTGACTGCATTCCAGTTGTATCAATAGTGTTAACAAATCCCATTACTTACGTTCTTTTTGCCGCAATATCTAAGGTTACAACTGTGACCTGCCGCCTAGCAACCATAATGCTTTCTATGCGACCTATATGGTTTCATAACCTTTGGTTAAGGAGGCGCGCTCCGCCTATCGCGCAGTCATCTCCCGTGCCGATTATGCTGCCACCAACGTGGAACCGAGGTAAACTTATGTACTCTCAGTCAAGAACGCCTAAGAGCAGTCATAGCTAATTCCATAATGGCAGAATTGATGCAGCTGTGCTGGGAACAGTTAAGTTCATTCCTATGGGCGTTCAGATGCATTCTCTTTTCATTCGTTAGCCGTGCTTACTATACCGCCGCTGCTGGGCCATTATGGTATTAGTAACTACCCGTATCTAAGGACCACGTTTCCAACGACGGCGATTATGCTGCGTCCGATAACGACACCAATGCTCTGCGACCAATATAGCACTACTAATAAGAAGCCCACAAGACATGTGCAGCAAGTATATGAGGCTTCCCTAGAGCCCATATGGATGCAAATATCATGTAACCAAATTAGCGTAAGTGAAGGCCGTTCATGTAGGTCCTGGCGCCGATAACATAACTGTCGCTGTAGGCCATAATTAGGCTTCCCTGTGGAACATACATAGGCTTACCAAGCGCCGTTCCTTTACCGCAGTGCAGTCAACAATATCTACCTGTTTACTAATCTGTATGACACTGCTGCTATAGAACACATGGTACTTTTCCATGCATCCCTCGTGCAACCAATCGCGGCCAACACTGGAGGGCGGTTCAGTGAACAAACAAATGCCACCCGTGAGACAATCATATGTTCTTACTATGTACCCGTCACGTTCGTAGGTACATAAACCTACCTATTGTCTTGTGTATATACGTGGGCTACTTGTATGAAGACATCGCAAAAACGTTCGTTGATTGTTTCCTTCTTCGTTTGCATCCTATTATTCCCTATGCTTCCTATATCTTCCACATATACTGGGTGTGGTAAATTTCCCTTAGTATTATTCATAAAACGGTATTAGCTTATTAATGAAATGCGTAACCTATTTACTTTACTCCTGACACCTTGCTATGCACCATTACAGATCCCGGTTAAACTCAATGAAGACTGACAGGCGCACATTTAATTATTTACTCGTTTACGTACGGATAATGTCATTTATATCTGTAATTTAAAGAATGTATACGCTGGTCTACTGATGTCCAGTTGCGGGGATCTGCATTGGGTAATCATAGCGGGGACTAATAATGTGCCGACCCCTTATATGGCATATAACTGATGATCAGTGTTACTGTAACATGCGTACAAATGTATTTCTACATAAGGATATAAGCATGCATAAATTGGAGAAGCAATACCATTCCTAATCACGCTAGTGGCAAAATTATGAATGCATATAATTAAATAAATATATATATATATAAATATGCATTTACTTTCATGGAGCAATTGGTATAGGTAAATGTACGCCTTATTAAACTATATCCATATATATGTGTATATATATGAGATTGAGGTTAATAATGCGTACATTCAGGTATACATAATGCAGACTGAAAGTAAATGCATATATTTAATTAAAATATATGCATTCTAATTTTGCATGTCGGTCCCTGGTCTGTATATATATATATATATTTGTTTTCATCAACCAATTTTGAACCCAATGATAGCTCATTTCGCTGTTGTGAGCATTTACCCACAACATATTGACCAGGGACCGGCATGCATTTTCACTTCTCCTTTACTTTACATCACTTAACTTACTGCTCCTCAGGTATTCCTATATGCAACTGACGCTTTCGCGTTAGTTTTCCTTTATAAATACGCACTCTGCAAGAAGTTCCGTATGTAAATAGGTGCGCGCATATCGTGTGGTTATTTGCCCATTCGTGCCACATCCGTTTACCCCGTTCCTTACATATTATTTTCACATCCATTTCCGTTCTTGTCTACCTATATCTCGAAGTACGCCAACCAATCTGCCCAGTCGTTTCCCAAAAAATCACATAGGAGCATGTGAGGTAAGCAAAATATTCATTTCCACCGCAATATAAGTTTATCACCCTTCATATACTCCCTTAAAGTGGCTATTCTTCATTCTCTGACTAACGCAGTGCACTATTTGCATATCCAATAATATAGGTCCAATTTAGACCCATTCATGCAATTGGAAACTCCGGGCACCTGCTACCAAGGTTAGAGAAACCTATGGTACTATAAAAGCTACAGGACCCCGATTCCTTTATACATTCGCCATTGGATTATTTATGGTATTTGCAAACTATTTAACTACATATCAGTATCCCACGCTACCATTATACTCCCGGGTGTGCCGGTTTATCTTTGCCGGCAAACCCGTTCCCGCCAGATGTGAGAGTCCTGGTACCGCAAAGATGGCCGCGGAGCCGATGAGCGTCGCGCCGTTCGCAGGGGGACGCTACGTTGACTCAAACAAACGCGAGCAACGTTCAAACAGGCGAGCTGCTAATTTGCTATGCACATCGATAAAAAATTATTTTGTGATTTTGTAATATTTTACGCAGCATGCGGCAGCCAAACAGGGGAATCTCCAGGTCACTACACAGCCCACCCATAGAACAGAACCGTAGGTGACCCTTCGATCTACGTGAGAACTGTCCGTCGCCGGCCAGCCTTCTGCGGGACCAGGCGGTGAAACCTGATGCAGCTGCTGTGGGAGAACCAATGCGACCAGACGCTAGGGGGCTCCCACCCGTGTCCTCCCTACAAGTGCCAAAAACACAAAATGGGGGGAAATGTTCGTAGCGTTCGAGTGCGTAGTGTCACAGCACATGAGGTTTGAGCACGTAGTGCCCGAAAACGTAACGTTCGATTGTCCTTGAACGTCCGCGTGTCGGGGATATGAAAAAAGAAGCGGAAAAGCGGAGTGTCAAACAGGTGCGAGCGACAAAGCTACCAAAAGGCGATGGCACTTACCGAGTGCGATAAGCGAATTAAGCGATAACCATTTTGTGTTTTCAAAACGGTTTTCTCCTTTTTTAGGTTTTCAAAACGTTGTTGCGCTTTTTGGGGTTTTCAAAACGTTTTTGTTGGGCGGGTTAGGCCACAAGCAAAAGGAAAGCGGGAGAGGAAGAATGAAAATAGGCTAATGTTTTAATCGCGCTTGCCAATGAACCCGCCTACATGACCTAGTCGATTTCGGACGTTCGGTAGGAGGCGTTGTCGATCCAGCAGTTTTGTTGGATGAGGAAACTTTCGGCTCGATAGAATCGGAAGTAACTTTGCTTTACAACCACAAGGTCACCGGTTTCGAATCCGCGTGGATGTGAGCGTCCTCGCGGTATACTCAGCCCGCGCGCGACTGGCGGTGAATGAGCGGCAGGGAAGCGCCGTTACGGCGAACAGCTGACACATTATCATTTTAGTATTTATTTCGTTTATGTCAAAAGGCGAAGTAACATGAATTCGTGTATCCCAGTGTTGTATGGCCCGGACGGCACTGCTATTGTCACGGATGACGTAAAGGCTTGTTTTCTCGGAGATCAGTATGCTGGGGTTTATGTTCGAGAGCCACAGCCGCCGCATATCAGTCTCCAGGCAAAACTTCCTGAGGGCTCCCACTTAGAGTAGGTGTCTTTAACCGAGGCGCAAGTGCTCCGGCTTCTGAGGCAATTAAATCCCACTAAAGCTGCCGGTGGGGATGCCATTCCTCCCAAACTGTTTGCAACGTTGGGACATTATATTTAATAGGAATAAAAGCTCAAGCTTTACATGACCCATAGGGTAAAAAGAGTTCGGGTCGGGTCTACTGAAAGGCCAGGCAACCTTATAGCGGGTTGGTCTCGCGTGTTATCCGGCAGGAAGCGGATACGGAAAGACTCGTCTGGGTTATGATACCCAAGTCTCTTTCGGCTGAAGAGATCTTGAGGATAGACGCTCCCAGATAATGTATAAGAGAAAAAGCGGAAGGGCGGGTAGAAAGGACGCGACATTTCAAAGCGTTAAATGGAAGGATGTTTTCTATGGACCACTGATGTGGACGGTCGAGGTCCGTCTGAAGTGCGTGGGCATCGTCCGGAACGTTAATTGGGCGCCACAGCTTCGCGTCATCTGCGTATAGCAGCAGCGAAGACTCCACTTGCGGTGTGACGTTAGCAATGAAGGCTAGGAAGAGGCACGGTCCGAGAACAGACCCCTGTGGAACCTCGCCTGTGGCAAGGATGCGGGGATACAACGCTCCGTCGACTCGTACTTGGAAGGTACGGTTTGGGAGGTAGTTCTGGATCCAGTCCATCAAGCCCTCCGAAACGCCGTAAGGCAACCGTTTCTGCAGTAGAATCTTGTGGTCAACCTTGTCGAAGGCTTTGGCGAAATCTGGGAATATAACATGCTTTTCTTGGCCAGAGTCGGCTGCAGTCGTTCAGCTGTCCCTGGCAAGTATCAGGTTACTCAGGCATGGCCGTTGACGCCGCAAACCGTGCTGGCAATCAGAGAGCAGTTTCTGGGCCTCCATGTGGTCCGTTAAAGCGTCTGCGAAGATTGATTACATCACTTTGGAGATGGTAGACAGGAGAGTTATCGGTCGATAATTGGCCGGATCTATACGAGTACCGCCTTTGTACATTGGTGTAAGATTGGTGTAGATTGGTGTAATAGTCCCACATTTCCAAACGTCGGGAACTTTGCCTTGCCAGAATAAGTGGGTGAACAGCTCCGTTAGGGGTAAAGTGAGAGCTGCAGCGCACGCTCGCAAGAGCCGTGGGTGTAAACCATCAGCGCCAGGAGAGGCAGTTAATCGCAGGGATTTGGGTGTCGCCAGGACCTTCTCCGGAGTGAATTGAACAGTCGTCAGGAAAGTTTAGAGTGATTCCG
>CALYDF020007189.1:0-12716 GCA_944474145.2 Dicrocoelium dendriticum | reverse complement strand
TCGTGGATGCGTTTTGCTTTGTGACTGGAAGTATATCACTTTGTGCTGGCTTACAATGTGTTGCTGCGATACACTGTTGTACAATGCCATTGGAATTACTCCCAAATAAATCAGAGGCATCGCATGAACATCTAGAAAGAAAGATCATCAATCTGCCCTCATATCTTCTAGCCTTTATGCTTATTTTCCTAACAATACCGTGTAATGTTGGTATCTGTATTTTTCTGAATATCGATCCCAGACTTTCTAACCTTGGGATAGGTGACGATGTGGTTGGTGCATTCTCCACCAAACTTCCTGGGTTGGCTTTCACTCTGATCAAGTTTGCAAGTCAATCTGCGTTTGTTGTTGCAACTGTTTTGCTTACATCTCTGTTACTTGACTTCTGTGTCAGAATGGAATTCTTAAGCAGCATGGAGCCTGTTTTGACCATCCGCCCTGCGACCTTCAGTGGAAACGACTATCCAAATATCACCGAGTTGAAAAATTTCCCACTACTGAATGGATACCAAAGACTTGAGAGACATCAGCCCGAGATACAAAGTGAAACACTACACAAGCCATTTGACTGCGGTTTGTTTACTTGTCAACGCCAAGTGCCAGCTGATCGCGAAGGGGTCGATGTAAAATACGGATGTGGCTACGTATGGAGTTCCAAACACGCTCAAGGCCAAAAACAAACTTGCACTTCTACTTCCACGGATTGTAATAATCTTAACTCCGAATCTGTTCCTCTCAAGTTTTACTCCGAATATTTGACTTCTAAACAATTAGGTATACATGCCTCATTGAGTGAAGTAACGGCAACCCAAAACCGACTAGTCTATGCGTGTGCTTGTTCTCTGGTAGAGAATGGAACTGAAATGCAAGACAGAAGCACATGTACTGGTGCCGATACCATCAATGGGACACTTTCGCAACAGTTTTGTGATCGCGACAGATACAGCTGTTTGAGTTATAACCTTGCACGGCCTAATGGACAAGTGTCAGTCAGTTACATGGAACCGTTGAATGGCTGCATACAACCATACAGTGGAGTACTTCACGGATGTTATTATCCTGAAGCTGGAGATAATGACATGATCACCTCTGTGTGAAATGATCATAGTTGCGCACATAGGCGTGTTTTTGTGTATAACCGTCAAAAAAGCTTGGTATGAATTGTAACGTGGCAGTCCAACTTACTAGACATTATCATCTGCGCATTCTGACTTTACCCCGGGATGGAATGTCGAAACTCATGAAGACTATAATTTAGTTAGCCGTCGCGAAGCTAATAACCGTCACTGACATCCTGTTCAAATCCTCGCTGTTCTGGTCTAAACGATAGACGCTATGGGCTCAAAGGATCGCAGTGAACTTGTTGTCAGCGAAAAAGCTCAGCACTAAGGAGTTAAACCCAATGACCATTTGTACGTCTGTTAAATACAACGGGCACAAGAAGAAGTATGCATGACTGGTTGAAAGCTTTTACTGTGATCTTCGCTTGAAAAGGCATTTTAAAGTCGGTTACTAGAAAATATATACTATTCTGCTTTTGAGCGATCAGCAAGCCCCGTGCAAAATCCTCATCTCTCGCGTCCGCCAATTGTGTCCTCTGGTTACTGACCGAAAGTAAACGGATGCTTTCTTGTTGGATGAAATTAATACGCAGAAATGAGTTTGTTAAGAAGTGCCGACCTTTGAACACATGATAATATAAAGCTCTCTGCGATCACTCATAAGGCGTTCAGATGCTGACAACCAAGTGAAGATGTGATGGGGATACCGGGCTTCGTGGATGCAACTGCAGGCGCAGTACGCATTTGTCAGTTATACACGCTTCACCCTGACAATGATTTCCCTGCATATTTCCTGATTGTGCGAAGATGCGACTTCGTAATATCGCTGCCAGAGTAAGGTTTAACCTCTTTATCAATTGTTCGCACGGTTTAGATACCCCATGTGCTTGCACACATAGCACTGCTGTCATCTGCAATAATCCTCTTTTCACCGAATCCACAACAGCGCTTCAATGATGAAATCATTCGACTACTTTTTCTTCTCATTTCTTACATTTGCGCTGTACAGTAAGCGCAATGGGCACTCCTGTGGCTCATTTATGTCCCTTCACTGCCGGTAAGATTCATTTAAGCAATGTACACAGATGCCTTTTGTTTACCGAGTAGAAGTTTCTATCAAATCAACTCCGGTTCTGGTGATTGGCCATAAGTAGGCTAGGAAAAACGGAGTCCAGCACTCTGGTTCCACAGACAAAGGCGAAGCCATGTCTTCAATCCCGGCAATCCGGTTGTCCGTAGAAAATCAACTTTAATCCACCCACTATAATTAAACTGCTAATGGAAAACTACAGGATCCATTTGCAACGCCCAGTTAGACTTCCATGACTGAAGTTGAGAATATCTGATTTTACTGACGATCACACTGTCTTCTCAGCAAAGTATCGTGTTTACTATATAAAGTGATTCCTGGTTGTGTCTGTTTTGCTAACGGTAGTTTTAATGACTTAAAAAAGTGTCTATTGCGGTGGGGCTTTGCTGTAGTCATCTGCTCCTGAACTATTTGACTGTCGAATTAATGTTTGCTTACGAGGAGCTCCAACTGAGATGTAAATGTGAATTGGAAATATTTTTCAGAACGTAACTTTTAGGAGTAAATTATTCATGATGATGAGGAAACATTATAGTCAAATGTTGGCAGACGGAATGGTGATAAAAGTGCAACTAACTCCTCGAAATTCTCACATCTAGGTCGATAATACTTGTGCTTATTGATAGCCAACTGCAATACATAGGTTCTTCTTGGAGCAAAACTGTCCGGGTAACTGTTTAGTTCATTAGTGTAAAAGTTCGTGTTGCTGTTTATAGTGACTTATAATAGGCCCTTTATTCATCGCTCGCTAGTCGTCATTTGCTGCGATGCGGATACATGTGGCATACCAATCCAGATCAAGCATCCGTTGGCGGGAAGAGGGACAACATGCTAGCCGTTTCACAGGTACTTTTCGCATGATGAAAACAATTTCGACAATCGCATTCCCCATTCTTCCAGGTGCGCGAAACATACTTGGGTATGTGCCACTTCTCCAGGTCAAAAATAATAGAAGTGGACCAATAGACATTGACCTTCATAAGAAATGCACATGGGGTGGATCGATTGCGAGCGATAACATTTGACACCCCGGTGTCTGGTTATTGCAGCGCATTCGGACCGCGCCGAGAGGATATGGCTGATGGAATCTTACGGGTTATCGCAGGAAATCAGTTATGTTGTGTGATGAAAATATCGCTGGCTGATGCCGGCTGATGAGTTAGTGAGAATGGCGTGCGACTTTACCACATAGACGGTGTCAGCTTGTTCCATTGCCAGCTGGAATGTCGGATGATGCGGTGGGTCTGGTAGGGCTCCTTGTCATGGAATCAAACATTAAGCACCGTCCAATAGTTTTATAGTGTATGATGGGTTAGAAAGCATAACTTTACAAGACCTAGAGGATGGATTTGCAAAAGCAAATAAAAAATAAAATTTTTAAGGTAGAACGTGAATTATCAATGGTTAGGCCGTCACACTTTATCAAACTGTACTGTAGCGTTTATCACTGAGATGATTTGAACACATTTTTATCTAAAATTCATCTTAAACAGAAGTTAACGATAGGGACATTGATCAAGTTTGCTCTCCCCGGGGAAATGTTTTATCTGAACATAAGCCCACTTGTATTAGCAAGACACACCTGTTCTATAACAAACCTTTTTACTTACTCACATTACCACTGGTAAATGCCTTTACGATAGATATTCTCGAGGCTCACTTAACTAAGGGGTCTACTTTCTCTTCAAGCTCATTGTTGTAGTTGTAAACGTGTATACACAAGCTTACCACACTTGCACCCGTTGATATGAATGACCTTCACGATAACACCATCAATAGTATCTAGTAGGTGGGAGGCGCAACATCTTTCGAGATAACGTTCATGTTTTGTCGACTAACAATCTCTTCCTACATCGATTTGCAGGTATATGTTGGAAATGAGTTTTATGAGATTACCATCAACTCATCTATTCACTGGATTAATAGGCTCATAAAACAGTCGAATTTATAAAACTGAATTCTTGTAATGACCAAAAAAGTTCAACAATAAAAATATTTGGTTTGTACTACACTGGAGATAATGTCACTGTCGGTTCGATAGAAATTGGGTCTGTGGATTGACAGTGGCATTTTTATCGTTGCGTTGATTAAATGATCAAAAGAGAATGCGTTAATCTAGCCCACACTGTCCTCATGAGAGGATGTCAGTTTGATAAACGCCTGAGTGTTGCTTTCATTGACTTGATTGCGGCCTTCCAATTCACTCGTCCGCGGTGCTGAAAGGTGGGTTAAAGGTAGAACAGATTAATTTGCTTCATAAAGTGGTCAAGTATCGGAGTTGTAAACCAGTGTCCATGCTTTATTGGTGTTCAGATTTAAAGTTTGTCAACAACGGAGACCCCACGTTGATAGATATGGACGTGAAAATTGACCCAGTGCAAAAATTGAAAGAAGTGTAGGTTGGTCACCATGCTGTATGTTTGGCGGAAACCTCATACTAACCCAATAAACTATCAACTACAATCGTGATGCCACCAAAAGTAGAACCAACAATATACGTCAAAATGGGGACTGACTTTTAACCATTCATTTCAGGCGGACAACATCAGGTAGGGTTCCTGTAATCGCACTGATCAAATTTCACTTAAATGCTAGTCACAGCCCACATCGTGATTGAGCATCGCAATCCATCTGCACAGTCCACGAGTGCTTCCCAATAATCCCTCCAATCACTATTTAACCTTCGTCATATGTATTGCGCGTCGTGACTCGGTGGCTTAGGAGTTGAAGTTTCGAGTACCAATCCATATGCCGCGAGTCCGAATGCCTGGCATCTGTACCTAATGAGATCAAACGAGTCCGAAGCAGGCAGTTTTCAAGCGGGCTACACCAAGTATGCATTAAATATCATTTTCCTTGGTGCCAACCGCCACATTAATTAGTGAAAATTCTTTACAGGTACTCATGAGTCGGACAGTTC
Organism: Dicrocoelium dendriticum; assembly: GCA_944474145.2. Taxonomy (NCBI): domain Eukaryota; kingdom Metazoa; phylum Platyhelminthes; class Trematoda; order Plagiorchiida; family Dicrocoeliidae; genus Dicrocoelium; species Dicrocoelium dendriticum. The sequence goes on along the minus strand of CALYDF020007189.1, from coordinate 7,645 downwards.
TGAGGTAGTTAATTCAGAGTTCGTCGCAGTAGCTTCCAAATCAGTTAGTTTTCCACATGAATGGAATAGCACTAGACTGCAGTTCGAAACTGTTGAGCATCATTAGTAGTACGCATCCATCGGACCCATCAGGAGTTGAAACCAGGAACAGCAGCAGCTTGCACTGCCAGCAAGCAGCTTGCGCCACAGGGCAACGGGGGACATTAATACATCCGCCCTAACAGTTTCTAAATGCTATGTCGTACATAGCTACTGTCAGTGGACCTCGTGTCTTTCGATGCCAACCCTTTCCTCTGCACTGTTCGTAACTTGCATGGCAGTGGAGGATAAAACGCGCCATATCGCAGTTGGCGCTTAAACCGAAGGTTTGACACGGACCCACGTGGCCCAGTGGAATTAGGTTGCTGGCTGACGTAGCTGTTGGTGGTCAAATGTTCGAATCCTGAAGGATGCAATGGATGTGCATTATTGATGAGGCCCAACAGGTCGAAAATGTATACTAGTGCTTTTCCGGGTTTGTGGACTACTATCTGATCTAGATGCTGCTGGGACGAGCTCACACTCAAATATTTGTAAGTGCTGACGTGACTGTTTATGGTAGCACGATTATCATCTTCGCCCCCAGCGCAGGCACTAGTCCATCACCGTTCTCTGCACACACTCCTGTTGTTACCATGATCAGCTTGGTTCGTTGCCGTCACTCAGAGGTTGATAATAAGACCAAAGCTTACGAACACATGTCTTGGTGCGCAAGTTGGCCATCGTTTTGGTACTAGACAGGTTTCACGTCGTCAAGCGCCTTCAATGGTGGGATTGTACTTCAAATATCATCATTATATCATTATACACATCAGCTGGAGGTGGGAAAACACCTCCGATATTGTGCCGCATATTTCAAATATGGCTGCCTACGAAACAAGTGTTGACAATGGTGTGCATTTGGAGGGCTAAGTGATGTTGAAGTAGCATCCTCGGCGCGGATCAATTTAGGGGACTAAAACAACTTTATGACGATCGGTGCGTACTCCTTCCCACTGAGTGCAACTCTAACACCAGTTTAACCATCTCACTTTTATGATTCATGTTTGATGCTAACGGCGACTAGCGGGCCCGCCATGTTACGGTTCCAGTTACTACCTAGGTTAATTGTGCGATTTGGAAGCAAATGTTGGTAGCTCAAGTTGTTCAGTTGGTGCTCTGAGTGTTTGCTGAGCTCGGCAGGTTGACGGCAAACGTTTCATCACCACTCGAGGTGGTGACGAAACGTTCACAGTCAACCTGCCGAACTCAGCGAACACTCTGACCACCAATTAAGTTAATTGTATTCAAGCCATATTCAGCGTCCACTTCAACTGTTAATTTTTCCAGGGATTTCGCAACTACTGTGTTATTTATTAAGCACTATGAATAATGGAGTCATCTTAAGGGTTGTCAGTCTGAAGGTAGGCTAGATTAAACTTGGAGATAACGCCTAGAGGCGTTAGTAACCAGACGTAAAAGTTTGGGCTACACAGCAGCCATGAACTTTGTGAACCAGAAGCGGCGTAGCACGCTGCACGCTGATGGTAAATTCTGGAGGGATATCATGCATAAAAATTGTCCAAGCTCCAACAAACTCTCACTCTAGTTTCTCTTGTAGTCACCCAAAATGTGGTGGACATATAGCAAGCGCCCCCCTACAGGCAGTGCCGTCAACTCGCTTGCGAAATAGTAACCAGGCCGTAACAGGCGGTTCACGTCCATCGATTGATCAACTCGAAATTCAGAGACTGTCATCAGACAACGACTAAACGATTTCCAGTTTACTCAACTAGTGTCCGCTTTACATTACAGGGTTAATTAAAAGCAACGGTGGCAGAATTCTGATAACGTTTTATAGTCCTCTGCAAACTATGGCAAGTTCATTAAGTTAACCGGTTGCTTCGTATCCATTATAAGCCAGTGCACCATGCAGTCGACCCAGTTTTGATGACTTATCACGATAATGGAAGGTTTAAGGTGTCAAACGGAAAGCAGTTGTTACAGGACTAGTGGTAGGCTCTTTGGGCATTCTGTCATCTGAAACGATTAAGGTTAGCGTGTGAATACAACAACCGCAGACTTCGGTTTACCTGTTGCAGCCATCAAAACTCGGGACGTAGTAACAAGGTTTGGTGAAACTGTAGCAGTTTAATGCAAGATTGTGGCTAGAAAACACCAAGCGCAAGATGGTTCCAGTGTTTTTGATCCGTAAAATGATTTTGTACTTCAGAGAGACTTGTAGCGACAGTTCCAAATTCGAATTGAGTCAGAAACACGAGTCTGCGTGTCCCGTTGTCATTGCCAAGATACTATGCTATAGGTAAGAAGGTGTTGCGCTTGTGCAGTAGATTACACAAACTGCAAACCACATGGATTCTACTAACATTCTTGTCTATAGATTGGACTACTGTTTTTTCCATGCGGCACTAGGCCATTGTTCCTGCAAGCCCTCTCTCAACAATGTAAATCCCGGTTCAGAGATGCATGACAGATCGCGGGCACAATATTGTCAGAGTGGATTTTGCGCAATTACCTCGCAAGGCAGTAATGAGGGACACTAATACATCCTGACACTCATGATGGCAATCGCAGGTCTAATGATGATGACAAGTCAGGTGCTGTTTGTTAACAGAATGCTTACGTGACATATATTTTTTGACAATGCGTAGTTGCTTACTTCCGTTTCGCTACCGTTTGTTTGTTGACGCTTGTTTAACAACATTATTTATTTGCATTGATTCGCCAACCCACGTCGGAGCTTATCTCAGAGGCCCATTTCCGCGTATACCTTTTACTCGAACTCGCGTGATTGGGTCTTTCTTTTACCACTTCTTATTCGCTGGATTCATCCGACGTTCTGTGTTGTTGGTTGACACCGATGTGTTTTACTAACATTACTTAACCCACTATTGTACCCTACATAAGGGAGTGTTCACATGCATAACGCTCTGTACTGGCTTGTCTTCGTGTTCACTTTGCGGTCTTTGGGTTCGAACGGTCAGCGGTGACAATCTTATTATGCATGCTCGACGAGTTGATGGGTGTGAAATTTGCTCGCAGATTGTGTTACAATAAGGACAACCGCAGGCAGAAACCGAGCATTAATTCCACCGAGTATTAGGTTGGGTAAACTGTTGCGAAGGTTTGGAAAACGCTTAGCTCCTTGAGTTACACATCAGTATGGAAGAGCAGTGGTGATGACGGCGATGGTTACGTGAGCAGAAATAGCACTGACTACTTTCACTGCCCTACCATTTCAGCCTGTGCAACCTTAGTTTGCCACTTAGAGTCCAGTACAACAGGTCCCTATGTTCTCTGAAGTGAAAAACGTGCATAGAGCTTGATTATAGTCCCGAAATTATTTGCTAGTCACACCATTCCAGAAAACATGTACCATGCATTAAACCGCTGTAGACATCACTGTAATTACATACCCAATCGTCACATCGCACTCCCTTCTTCCAATGAACTCCACTCAGTTGAAGGTAAGTACTGTACCACGCAATCAGGATAGTTTCGAAAAAGTTTGGGATACTGCGGTTGGTCTAAACTATACATAACTTCGCTACCCTCATAGCAAATAGATTGATGCATCCGGTAAACGCTTACCCTGTCATAGCACAAGCTCTGTTACCGCCTCAGTCCTCCATTCTGAAACGCCGCCCAGTACAATGACAAGGGAATCGGGGCACTTCGCGCGCTGTATTCGTACAGCCGGTTAAACCAGTGGCGTTCATCAGTTGAGACGTATTCCATCCAGAATTCAGCCCTAACATAACTGAATACGCCTCACGCAGTGTGTTAACTAGTGTTCTCATCCATGTCCGCTGCGTACTATAACTCACACGTAAAAGCGAGTAATCAGGGCCTTGAGCTAGGCATCAATTATGGTCCGTTCAAGTATCCATGTGGCTTCTGCTGTTGCCTTTTTATGGATCATGTGCGTGCCCCTCCACTTCAATGCAGTACACCGATGGTCGTCGATCAGCGCGTGAACAGACTCATATGATGTACGAGTTTTCGGTGTATTCCCAGGAGCCACGATGCATGTGTGTGAACACATCAGTTAGCATTTTATTTAATCAGTTGGTCGCTCAACGAGCCGTTAGCGCCAGCGTTTATGTACCGGCTGGTGGACATCATTCGGCCTTGCAGCTGCCTTGGAGGTATTACAAAGGAAATCGGTTGTCCTACTGAGCAGTGTGATTGATGTACCCATGAGCAGGAGAGTTTTGATGTACTTAGTTAATATATTGCAGTTTTTCAAATCAGAAAGCTATTGAACTATTGATCAAATTGACTTCGAAATGGTAACGGCTGACAGATTTCCGAACCGATGCTAATATTTTTTCGATTCTTTTATTCTACTGTCTTGTAAGTAGTAGGTAAAGATACTTCACGAAGGTCGCGCACCCAATGAAAGTGAGCCGTGACAGGCTGATTCACGGCTATGTTTAACTTCCGGTCAATGCACCATGGCCTTGAGAAGTAATTTTAGGAGGCAACTTAATGAAATGTCTACCTGTTGTTTTCATACAGTAGCCGGAGATCTTCATGCAGAAGATATCCAGATCCCGTTAATCTAGTTAACCATCATTTCGACTGAGCTGTAAGAGCGCATATCAACAACCGAAACATTGTTCAATGTGTACGACAACCAACTGGCCTAGTCCACAATCTGCTACTGTGACAGCCGCTTGTTTAGTTACACGGATGTATCCGAACTTTAGTCAACTAGTGGCACCTACATATTAACGAAAGGCTTTCGTACGAATGACTAACTTTCGTCAGTCAATGTGAAACAATTTAGTGTTTGGTCACATAATACGGTAGCTGCGAAACATAAACTAAGTACGCATTTAGCAAGCAACGAAGTTCTTACCTTTTATACAACACAACGTATTTCGCAGTACTTTGGAGACGGTCGTGCAATTTGCAGATTACACGTTCCAATAAGCGTCGCAGCTGAGACTGGGTGAGAGTACCCTTGTCACTTTTGAAATTCTGAATTTTTTCACGAAGTTCACTTTCCTTGTCTACCAACTCCTGCATTTCTATCTTCAGATGTCCCAAAATCTAGGCCGGGAGACAAACGTAATTAATTCGATTGGCGACATTGTTCCTTTAAAACATGGGTATTTGACATATATTGGAGTACTCATAAGTAGCAGGATTTTAGTTGGGATGAAAAGCCTTATGAGATATATTGGAGTGTTTGCAAACTGTACTATTTTAGGCATTTTCCACAAGTTACTTTTTGAACTTCTGGCTGACGGAGGTTCCTGAGTTTGACATTAACATTATTGTGGGACCATGAAATGAAGTACATTGCCCATAGTTTAACTTTCTATGGGTTTTGCAAAAAGGAAGTTCGGTTGCTATGTTTAGCGGTTGTCACCGAAATTCATTGTTTTTCTCTCATAAGGCAAAAGTTGCAACTAGTATATTTAATCAAAACGATGTAAAACGGTGAATAAAGCAAAGGAGGACGTCAGCCATCAAACACGCTGTGTTCACAATGGTCCAACGTTAGGTGAGACGACATTTCAGATAATGCAGGTATCTTTATATTTTCCGGAAAACGCCCAAACGAGGTTCTATATAACGAAGTACGTGCGCTTGACTAACAAATATCTTGAGAGCAAGCAACCAGAATTGCATCTTCAGCAAGTGCCTCTTAACATAAACGGTATAAGTTGCGTGGTAGCTCGATCGAGGGCTCTTACAACAGGAAAAGCATTTTTTGAGACATTGTAGTAACTTACAAAATTATGAGAGATGTAGCTGTTCTCTGGCGTATCAAACCTTGGTCAGCCGGGGAATAACACCCGCTGTTTTGCGCTCTGGTAGCGGTTCGTAGTTACTCAGCTGGATTCACGTGTAAACACTTGAACATAAGCTGTGTTCGTGCTAATTAAATTTAGTAACCCATTACTTATATTCCTTCCAAAGCATGATAGTGAAACAATGAGAAGTGGTTTATGCTAAATTGACTAAATAATCCGCGCAAACATCTAACATTGCAGTAAACTACTGCACGCTTTAAAGTCATGTGCATTGACACAATCGGAAACTTTTACCTTCAAATACGTTTCCTTCGTGGGTTCGGAATTTGGATTAGTCATTTCTCCGTCTGGGGAACTGTTACGAAGCAAAATATGGGCACCAGCTAAAGTGAACTGCGTGTCGAGTACGGGTTAATGCAACTGGTATGAAATGTAACTGCAACAGGGTGTATAACTCTTGATCAGAAATCGCAAAACTAAGTTGTGGTGAATACTATTTGCACATCATTCAAGATAGAGTACATTTTGTAACCCACAAAAGAGCTTAAAATATGCAGGTTGCTTAGGTCAAGATGACTCTACCGCTGTCGTACGGGAGCAAGAGCCGTAGTCACTGGCAGTTATTGCTCAAGCATATTTTTCTATCCTTTTTAGATTGTGGTTGTCAGGGGCGAATCGTGCTAGATCAGTGAAAATTTAGTTTCCTCAAAAAAATTTGATTCAGCCGACCCCGCAAGGGTCGGTATAGACCCTCACCGGAAACCAGCATTCATAAACACGCTTCTGCCCACCGATGCCCTCACCTGCTTGTATACCAATGCCCAAGATCTTCTCAGTAAGCTAACCCAACTTCGTATTCGTCAGCTCGCCACGCATTGGAATCTAGTTATGGTCACCGAAACGTGGCTGCTCACGGAGATCATAGATGCTGAGATTACACTACCCTGCATGACTTCCATCCGAAACGATCGACATAGCAAAGGAGGGGGAGTACTCCTGTATTTTCGATCCGACCTAAAGGTTGATGTCCTTGAGGGCCCAGAAACGAGAGTCGTCGATTCTCTTGGGTGTAGTATACACCTAAGACGTGGTGATGTGTGTTTACTAGCAATAGTTTACCGCCCTTCAATGTCCACCTTGGAAATGGATCAATGCCTAGCTTTTGCGATCAAACGAGTCCTGGCACGACCATACAGTCACCTCCATCTTGTGGGGCACTTCAGCCTGCACGCGATCAAAATTCCAGCATCGCACAGCGAACAATTCAAGGCGGATTTTCAAGAGATGATCGCTGATGTACCTCTGTATAACCGTGTCACCTCTCCCACGATATTCCGAACGGGTGACACACCCTCTGTGTTGAACCTCGTGTTCTCTAACGAGGAACTAATGGTCAACACCGCTACCATAGATACATCACCTGGCCGTAGCGATCACGCGAGCTTACTCTTTCGTTACATCTGTAACTCGGAGTACATCAGTGAGAACAAGGTGGAAGCCTATGTCGTTACACATTACGATATGCTGTCCAACTTCGTTCAAGAAACCGACTAGTCCTTCTTGGCCGAGAAGCCGCCCGATATAACCTGGATGTGGTTCGTCACCCAATTCAGTGAGCTATTGACAAATGCGTCAGAAAGCATGGTCCTTCACCCGAAGTAAGTGAACTCGTTCCTGAGCAGCCGTACTAGAAAATGCATAGCGTTACGGGATTCAGCCTGGCGCGCTTACAAAGTCTGTCCAAGTAATTTGACCTGGGGTGTTTAAACAACTCAACGAAACCACTGCGTCAAGTTGATCCGCGAAGACAAACTGTAGCACCAACAGAACTTAGCGGC
>CALYDF020007188.1:0-12698 GCA_944474145.2 Dicrocoelium dendriticum | reverse complement strand
TCATAAAGAAGTATGCTTGTGTTTATCAACCTGAAATTGGACATTGTAGCAAGATGTAGGCAAAGCTTATTATGTTACCTTGTCCTACACCAGTGTTTCCAGTAAGGCGTCCGGTCCCGTATGCATCACAAGTACTTGTTGATCATGAGCTTAACCGATTGCATCAAATTCGCGTGATTCAACCAAAACGTTTCTCACCATGGGCCGCTCCAATCGTCGTAATTAAGAATCCGAACGGTTCTATTCGCTTGTGTGCAGATAATTCAACTGGTCTGAATGATGCATTGCAACACTTCCAGTATCCGCTTCCACATCCTGACGACCTATACGTAAAGCTGCATGGTGGTAAATATTTTGCTACCTTGGAACTAGCGGATGCTATTCACAACTAGAAGTTGAACCTGAAAGCAGTTGGTTTCGCACAATCAACACGCACCGTGGTCTGTACCAATAAGATTGTCTGCCATTTGGTGTTAAAACCGCACCCGCAATTTGCCAGCAATTCATGGATGCCATGGTGACCTAGGTAAGTGGAGCAGTAGCTTATATGGATAACATCATCATAATGGACAACTCACATGAAGAATTATGCCAACGATTATGTGACGTGATGATGAGAACCAAAGATTATGGATTATGTTTACGCGCAGAAAAATGCAAATTTTTCCTAAAATCCATTAAGTTCCTGGGATTCGTGATTCATGAACGAGGCCGACATCATGACTCGGAGAACATTGAGGTAATATATCGACTGCCTAAAATAACGAATATCAAAGCTCTGAGCTCATTCCTCGGAATGGTGATTTACTTTCGTGAGTTTTTGCCAGTTATGCACCGTCTACGCCAAGCCTTGAATCATCTGCTGATGAAAGATGTCGAATGGAAATTGTCCAGGCAATGTGAACGGGCATTCGAATAATTGAAATCTTTGTTGAAATCAGACCTATTGCTTACTCATTACAATCCGAGTCTGAATATCATCTTGGTTACAGATGTTTCGAGCTACGGAATTAGTGCACGCATAGCACACCACCACGGTTCAGAAAAAGCTGTGGCACATGCCGCACGAGCTGTAACCAGCTCTGAGAACTATAGCCAGATAAACAAAAAGCACTTTCTAATATGTTTGTTGTTCAGAAATTGCACAAAATGTTTTGAACAATGAACAATGAATTTATACGGGTTAAAAAGCGTTGCATTACAAGACTCGTTGGATAGTTGGTGAAATATCAACACACCAATAATGATAATACGGATAGTAACATAGTTAATACTCTAAATTTGAAAATAAAGACTTCCGTTTGCTTCGCTCTAGTCCTGGGATTCTCTTGGATTCACAGCACCCGCAGTTAACAACAAATAATTTCATGGTAAACTCCGGGTGTAGGATGGTGACGTAGTGTTAAATAACAAAGTGTAAGCGGATGAGTGCATCTTCCAACCGTCTTTTAAATACTGTTATTGCCGGTGCAGGGACGACCGATTCTGGCAGAGCATTTCACGGGTGACAGACACGAATGGAAAATAAATTTCTGCGGCACTCCAGAGGACTGTATTGTTCTGCGAGTTTTAATGAGTGGCCTCTCAGGTTTGTGTTGCGGTTGAGTTGCAGTAAAGGACGGCACAAATGATGTGGGTCTCGCAGAATCAAGTATGTCATAATCAGGTTGCCTCGTAGTCTGCGATAGATTCCACTGAAGACTGTCAATCGTTGCAGTCTCTCCTGGTAGGAAAGATTGCACATTCCAGTTACGTTCTTAGATGCCCGGCGTTGTGGCCGCTCCAGTGCATTAAGGTCGCGTTTCAGCCATGGATGCTAGGCTTGAATTGCACATTTGACATGGAGGCGAACATACGCACTGAGGATTTATCGAAATCTGGAGCTGTTTATTTGTCTAAACGCCCGCCTCCACAGCCCGACGTGATAGTTCTCGGTCTTCGAGGAATTTTCTGATTGCCTGGAGCAACTCAACTTATCTTGAACCAGGACACCCAAGTCACGTTCGAGAGTTGTTTGTTGCAGTACATCCGTTCCGAGTCGGCATGAGTAGCTGCTCTGATGTCGGATAAAAAGCACTATGCATTTACTGACGTTGAAATGCAATATGCTTGGGGTGGACCATTGATAAACTGTATCTAAGTCATTTTGAAACACATGTTGGTCGACGTTCGCCTGGATCCTGCGCCAGATCTTGATATCGTCGGCAAACATTAGAAAGTTTGAAGCGACTCCTTGTGCAAGGTCATTAATAAACATCAAAAACAAACATGGACCTAAAACTGAGCCTTGCGGCACACCACACACAACTTTCATGAGGTTAGATAAAGAGCTCCGAACTCTGACCACAAATTGCCGATGAAATAGAAAGTTAACGATCTAGCCTAAAAGAGGGTCTCCGATCCCGTAATGCTGCAGCTTAAATAGTAGTATTCGATGGTCTAGGCGATCGAAGGCCTTGGAAAAATGCAGATAGATTCCATCAACACGTTCTCCAGCGTCAGCTGCCTTGGTCCAACTAATGCGTGCAATTAGTTAATTAGTTGTACATGACCGCTGCCGACGAAAACCGTGCTGTTCAGGAGTGTTGAGGTTTCCGTTTTCCAGGTAGCACACAAGTGCATCGGCAACTATGGATTCCATGACATTGGAGAGTATAGGAAGATAGGTTACTGGACGGTAGTTAGAGGGATCGGTTCTGCTTCCACCTTAGTGAATGGGGGTTAATATACTAAGCTTCCACATGACGGGAACTTGGTTCTGGTCTAAGCTGCGCTGGAAAAACTGAGCTAAATTTCCTGCCAGTTGGTTTGCTGCTGCTCTCCAAGCCTCTGGACGTATTGCGTCTACACCCGGCGAGCTGTTTTTGCGTAGAGAAGTCAACTTTTGCAATACAGCCTATGCGGTGAAAGTGATGTGGGTTAGTCCTGGCGAGCAGAAGACAAAGCTCGGTAGATCGCTTGGTTGCAAGACTCTTTGAAACTTGGGGGCATATTGCATCTGCTGCGCGTTTGCTGCTTCCACCGTCGTTCTTGTTGGACCATCAGCCGTCTCGAGTAGAGGAAATACTTGCCTCACCTTACGTAGGATATTAACGTGCTCGGACATTAGTTTCCGGTTACCACTGAAGTTATTTGCGAGGTTCTGCTGATAAGCGGCTTTGTCTTCTCTTAGCAGTTGAGTACGGTGGTTGCGTTGGGCTACGTAGTTGTCCCACGTTTCTGGTGCTGGAGCTTCTCTGTACACTCGCCATGCTGCGTTGCGTACTGTCATCCATTTTCGAGTTCTGTTCCTAACGAAATAAAGCGACTTCCGGGGATTCTTCTACGAGGAAAGACTATGTTGTGGCGCTAACGGGCTTGGCGAGTCGGTCGTACCTTTTGATGTTTAGCACATACTCATCGTCACCATTCAGATATTCTGCATAACAGACGAAGTGGAAACCAATGACTGCATGATCACTGTGACCTAACGGGCAGTCTTAAACCATGTCATCAATCATATGCTCTTCGTTGATGTGCACAAGATCTAGCACAGTTGGCCTGTTACCAGTTCTGAACCGAGTGGGCAAAGTGATGTGGTTGTAAAGAGGAACAGTAGTTACTAAATATTGGAAATCGGTTTTGAATTGTTATCCGATTGTGGCAGGGGCTTCTAAACAATGTACGTTGCAATCACCCATGATAAGAATGTGAGTGTACGTTTGTTGTAAACTGCATCCTTAAGCAGCTGCTAGGTGGTAGTCGGCTTCGGGTGTTGAGTTAGGGGTGCGGTACACCAAGACAATAAGGCAAGCGCCCCTGCATTTTAACTGCACTCGGCACCAAAGAGAGTCAGGGAACTGCGAATCTGAAGTCTCCATGGCTTCGCAATGTAAGTCGTTTCGGTAATGCAGGATTACCCCTCCTTCTTTTGTGAGCCTGCCGTTCCGGATCAGCGACATGCCCGGTAGCGAAACTTGAGCGTCCGTCATTCCCGTGTGCAACTATGTCTCGGTGATACCAATGACATGCCACGAGCCAGAAGCTTGGAGATCTTTCAGTTTAGCCAGTTTGTTAGAAAGACCCTAAGCATTTGTATACAAGCAGGCCAGTTTCTCGGTCTATAGGAGCCATCAGAGAGGTGAGGCTTTCAAGTGTGGGAGAATGCCGACCGATGGGAGGTCGGCAGTAACTCGTTTTTTGATGGGTCAATGGTACCACTTTTGCAACTTAATTCGACCAGGGCGGGTCCCAACATTCGTTTAGACCTACGTCAGGGTCAATTAAAGCAGCAGTCAATTTATGCTTTTGTACATTGGTCTGTATGCTTGCTGCTTCAGTTGCTCTAATATTTGAGGTGAGCAAAGTGTTTGAAACCTTTAACCGAATTTCGAAAGGAAAATGTTTCCGATTTTTTTGCCATCGATCAAGAACATCCTTTGCTTGTTGCTCTGACTGAACCACAAGTTTTAGGATTCTATGGCTGAATCATATAAAATTTGGTGAGAGAGGTATCCTGGTGAGCGATAGTGCCACAACATTATCAAAAGAAAGTGTTTTGCGAAGGAACCGCCTGTGTTCTAAATCTTGCTTTCCGGAAACTTGAACATCGTTTGAAGGATGTTCCATCACACCGTGTGTGAAGATAGCGTTTAAGCTGTCTTGCTGGCTGTGCCCCTCTTCGGTGTTTCGTTTTGGTTTTTGTGCGCTCCAAGAGACATCAGGATAGATACGTATCCCACAGGATTCGTGTTTAAGCGCGCTTGCGGAGAGCTAAACTTTTTCTACGTCGGTGGAGTATTCTAGAGTTACTCGAATTTGTCTGGGATCACCATAGGGTGGCGAGTTCGGATGACGAGTAATTCGTAACACATTTATAGGTTTGGCTTTTATACTTATCTGCAGACACAATTAGTTCCATTGGTCTTGGTCGTCAGATAACTTATCCCGCAATGTGATGACGGTAGATTCAGAGATATTTGAGCATGCAACAGTCCGGGCACTGTTGTTGGATCCACTTTAATCGATGCACAAGGTTTGGTACTCATTTGTCCTGACTTGTTGACAAGTGATTGTTTGCTCTTTTTCTCTATATTTGCGTTAACGGTGTTAACAATGAAAGTGGACGCAACGGCGGCCTCTCGGTGGACCATTGAAACAATCTCTGCATATGTAACCGATGTTCTGAAAGGCTTAGTCTCGACAAGAGATATTTGAGCTACAGGTACCAAGGGTTGGTGTTTGGCTGCTTCATCCTTGTTAATGTTAGATGTCAGGTCTAGTGAGATTTGCTTAAACAGACATTTTGATTGGTGCCAGATTTTCGTTGCTGCGAGTACTGTTTGATTCTCGTTGGTACATTCTGTTTTCGCCCGGCATTCTACCAAATTTGGAGAAGACAACGGAGATAAAGTGGGGGCTGATTGGGGTTCAGGGGAAGCGGATTGTTCAGCATTCCGTTGCTTAGCAGCCACTACGCTTCTGTTGTCCATTCTCGCTTCCACTGAAGTAAGCTTCTTGTTTATCCTCTGCTCTGCTTCCGTGAGTGACCGGTCGCATTCCTCAGCTAGGATAAGCAAGCACTTAACGAGTGGGATAGTGGAACACTCAGTACAGATCCAAAATGCATCTTGGGAGCTATTTCGCTGCCGTAATTCTTGTTGCGACATATTTGCACAATTCGTATAGTACCATTCCAAACAGTACGGACAAGCCAGACCAAAGTGTACTACTCGATGCCATTCTCTTAACCCGCAAATGCCTTTCGCTTAAAGTCTCTTCGGTTTCGCCTTTCTGCCGTTCAATTCGGTGTCGTTACCTGACCAAGTTGGTTGGTTAGCGTTCATGACTTGTAAAACTTGGGGAGCGGCGCACATTTGTCAGGCGAGCGTGGTGATTGTAGGGTCAAATGGGTGGTCGGCGTGGTCGCTCGGTTTTTCACATTAGTGACGGATCACACATCCTTACTCGCTTTTTGGATCCAAAAATTGTATTCCAGTGTACACGGCCCGTCGACTTCAGTGAGGCGCCACCTTGCACTTGGGATCCGATTTCAACATGAGGTATTTATTAACTGACTCTATTGCGCAAACGCACACCCTATTCAGATTAATCCATATTAGTCGAGGTGGGACTGAGGATGCCGCTATTGCTTCAATCACAACCGACAAGGATACCAACCACATGATTCGCGAAGCCATGAATACCTTACCATTGAACACAAGAATGGTTTAGCAAGCAACGAACCAAGACGCATTGCTACAGGTAGTAATGACTTATACGAGACAAGGCTGACAAAATCAATGCCCTGACGAATCCCTTGTACATTTTTTCATGCGACGCGACCCTTTGTCCAAAATCAAAGCCTGTCTGTTTTCGCGGATCGCCTTATCATTCCAGAAGTACACAGGGAGCCCGTCTGAGGCAGTTGCATAAGGGCCACCCAGGAATCGCCCTCATAAAAGCACTTGCGCGCAGTTAAATGTTTTGGAACATGAGGGAAAGTCAAATAGAGGACATTGGACCATGCTGTTCGAAATCCTGCAGTGTTTCCAACATACTCGTGCGGACAACATTGCAAAATTGGCGGAATCCCGAATCACCCTGGTCTTGGATACATGTAGATTTTGCAGGACCATTTGAGGGCACTTGCTTTCTCATACTTGTTGACGCATATAGTAAGTGTGATAGGGTTATTGTGCTGCGAAGCACATCTGAAAAAAGGCCGCTCTTTGCGCTGAAGCGTGTTTTCAGTCATTATGGTCTGCTGGAATCAATCGTATGGGATAACTGATCACAGTTCATATCCTATCAATTCGCTGAGTTTCGCACACACAATGAAATCCAACCCATAAGGACTGCACTGTATCATCCCCAATCAAATGAGAAGCAAATAGGTATGTCGACACCCTTAAACGTGTATTGTTAAATTCAAATGGTGAGGGAACGCTGGATAAATAATGGAAAGGTCATTGGTGAATTATCGAGTACATACGAATCCCAATACAACATATAGGAAGTTACCCGCTGTAGCCTTCATAAACCGAAGATGGAGAAACACCTTAGATCTGATAGCTCCAAAACGCCCATCGATACGTGGTACGAATTCGGATATGGAAGCCCAGTTAAACAGACTTCCGGATCACGGCTCAGCAATTTCAGAGTTGGAAACGCAGTATTTACTGCCTCTCATCGAGGGCATTGAATAATCTTGATACCAGGTCAAGTCGTGGGACAAGTTGGCAAAGTACTGAACAATGTTGGCGTTGGTAGGCAAGTATTGGTTCGTCATGCCAACCAACTGCGACCGCGGTTTGCAAGGATCCCTGGGACACGCGACTCCAAAAGATTTGATTTCAAAGAATTGCTTTGCACTTTGCACCCAAGCACCTTGACCGGACAGGATAAACAACTAGTGGAACGCACTAGAAATGAACACCGACTAAGGCCACAATGGGTAAGAAGATGTGCGCACTACTTGCAGGTCGATCCCGGAAGGAAAATCTACACAACTACCGGTCTAACTATATCAACTAGAGGGCAATATGAAGTCTCGAACGCCCTGTTCCGAGGAATATTTCGATGTCTGAGAATGAACTAGAGTTGGCACCACAAATTCAGACCAGAGCATGTAAGTTGCGGGGAAAAACAGAATTCCACACAAAACAAAGTCAAATGTACACAGAAACAAAACAAATCGGCTTGTTCGAGAGGTTAGGTGCGCAATTTCTCCAAATAACCGTGTGCCTTGTATCAGAACAGTCTTAGTTACAAGCCGACTAGTGCTTTTCTGCGTTGCAAAACATTTGTTACCATCGCTTGTTTCATACCACCCACATGTCCCGTGAATCTTTGAGATCGATAACTTCAAAGTAGCATTCAGCCGTGATTTAATTTGTAATCTGTGTGTTTTCATTCCCACGTCGACCCATGCAGTGTTTCACAAAAATAACTCTCGTCCGGTGCGTGGTATTTTGACTCTCTTGGTACAAACTAAGAAGCAGCTAAGTCGAACACCTGAGGACATAAAAAATCACCTAATTGATTCCTATTAGCAAAAGCAGGAAAACACATTCATAGGTTTATTTGGGATCGAACCTACTGTCCATTTCTTGGTGAGATAATACCTGGTTTGGCCAGTTACAGCAGTGGTTGTGTGGATCGAAACACTTTGATTTAGTCCAAAAGAAACGTGCACACTTCCCATGATTCAGCTGACCACCTGCTTGTTCTTCTGCTGAAGCGCAGACGTTTTATCTGCAGGGAGATTCGCTCTCCATGATAATTGTTTGCTTCTTGTTTTAGTCCCGCAGATATCGCAGGAAAGATTGTTGCGTTAGTTTCAACAATAAATCCAGGACTCAGCAAAATAAAAGCGCTTGGCGAAGTCACGTGTATTGGCCGTTTATGGACAGACAGAAGGAACAGCTATTCAGAAGTGGCAGCAACTTGCGACCACTTCAAGGTAACCGCCGAAGTTCGAACACCAATTCTGACCAAAACCAGTACAGCTTTAGAGTAGTGTTCATGTCGATTTTACAGACCCAATCGACGGTCAAAACTTTCTCATTGTGGTCCAGGCTTACAGCAAATGACCCGGAGTGTTTCACATGAGAAGCATGACAACTAGCGCAACTGTCTCAAGATTGCGACAAATCTTCAGTTTGTTCGGTTACCCTAAAATATTAGTAATGAAAAACAAACCACAGTTTAAGTCTGATACCTTCACGGATTGATACAAACGCCGCCAAGCTGAAACTTGTGGATACATTCAAGTGCGCGCTCTTCAAATCCAGAATCGAGGGAGACATAGAGGATGTGATCGACCGGTCCTTGCTTCTGTGCTGATTCAGACAGTATCCGCAAATAACGGATGGAGTATCACGAGCGAAGGCAAATTTGACCAGAACGTTTCGCATGCCAACTGTTGCAATTCAACCATGCTCAGTGCCTACAGCTAGTGAAATGTATAACAATATTGAAGGTGATTTTTATCTGCGGTAGGTTGCAAAGCGTGAGTAGATAACATGGAGGCAGTTAGTATTTGTTCGTGAGTACTGGGAAAAATGGAAGCACAGCACGATCAGAGAAGGGCGCGGGAGCGTCGTTTACCATTTCCGGTTGGAATGCAGTTCAACGTACGTCACGCATACCAGTTGCGATGAACGCTGTGCTAGACAGAGTCAACAGAATTTCCCGAGCTCCCAATTGACCTATTAGCATCCTGATTCTACTTGAAGAAATTGCTCATGGAAGAACACCGTCATTCGAGGAATTATAAAGGACTGTGGAGCAGAGAACCCGATTCTAGGGGTACTCCAGGTAAGGCGATGGACCAACATAGTACACATTCCAGGTGGTTTCAAATCAACCCCAGGCTGTCATCTTACACCGCAACAGCATTCACGGGAGAAAAGTTATCCGGAAAATGTTAACGACATCAAGGAAAGTCCATTATTAATACAAGTAAATGATTAACCCTGTTAGTATATTGATTTCCAAGATACTTTGAAACTTTTATCCTTTCAGGTGACGGTCAACATAAGGAGGGTTGACAATGAGGTTACTAAGTTTATCATTTGACCTTCGTTTTCTAGAATCCGAGGATTACACACCAGTGACCACGGCCAGCAGCAGGTTGGAGTTGGCAGGTTGTACCAACTTGACCACGGCTACCTCGCCTTATTCGGGAGGTAGCAAATCTTTGAGCATCGCGTTGTGACCTTTCAACCTCAGCGATAATTCCTAGGGATTGTGTTCTACCCTAGTTAAGTTGTGCGTTTATTACCTTAATTGGCTAGCATGAGTGGCTTTGTAAACATCAAAAAAGTGTTAATGAACGTAGTACAATGGAACGCCAACCATTGCACCAGCTGAAGGTCAAGTCGCATCGAAATTGGTCACGTTTTCGACCTAATTATCCCATCTTAACGCAATCGCATAATATATTCATTCTGAGTGTCTGTGTAAACCAAACGATAATTACCGGAATATGTATTTTACCTATGCAGAAATAGACTGAATGAAATATCTGTTTTAATTGACATGAAAGGCAAAAGATATCACAAGCAACTTTCCTTTATGAGTTTCCTATAATATGGTACAGTGAATAAAATCTCAACTTCGTACCTACTCACTGCTAACAAGTAGGATAGGATGGTGTTAATTGGTTAAGTACCCATGTCTGAAACACTCATAATTTCGAAGCTATTTTCTCAGTTCCAACTGCCCTTACAACGTATCGTATTATCCAAATAGCATCACTCTTGCTTTCGCCTTTCTACTTAAGTAGCATTACACTTTGGTTTTGAAAACACGCAGTTATATACGTATGAAATTAACACATAGTATACAGTGTTTTAGATCTTGGATCAAAAATTTGGTTCACTCAGTTTGCACTTGTGCCTTATGCGTTAGCTCAATGACAACGGTTAGCCGTTACTATGAGGATTAGAGCTGAACGGATAAGCTTCTGACGCATTTTTATCTAGCAATTCATTTTATATGAGTGGGATGGGTCGTTTTGTAAAGGGGCTGACAGCAGCAAACCCAATTGCATGTCGTAGGCAAAAAACAAAATTCACCTTATTACCTGACCAGCTGAGAAAAGATCATTATAGATATATGGTCTGAGAGAGCGGAATTAACCGCTTAACGTTCATGGTGAATAGGACCTTGGTGCGACTTCTCACAGGCAGGTAACCATTAGAAAAAATCAGCAAATTATCTGCTAGAACGAACGGAGAAATCGAACGCTGATCCATAAAAAGAGATCTTTTGACCGACGGAATCACACACACAACAATCTAAATGGCACAACGTCATCGAAACCAGCAGACGAACGAAATTCGAAGAAGCGTCTATCCGGATGTGTGAGTAAAAACAGATGTACAATGATTTGCGGTTGCAATGAAAGACTTTATTTATAAACACTAGAGGACATTGCACCAAGTTGCGTGATTCGGGAGAACGAACGCACGATTATTGTTCTTTTCTATAAAAGTCATCCTGGAAGGCAAAATAACAGCGCCTTCCTAACGTGCGTGCTTTCTTGTTTATGGATGTATCACTGGTTTGGTGAGTGATCTAGATGGGAGCATGCATGGTTCACATATAAGCTGGGTAAGCGATGTAACGGGAAACGTCTGTTAAGTGGTATTTTGTGATGTTTGCGTTTCGATATACGCTCGTTTCATGCGGTCAAGGCTCACAGATTCTTAAGTACCGTTCCTATCCAATACAAAGTACTTTTCTTTGCAAGCGACACGTTTGTAAGGTCCCTGGTGCTGCAGTGTCAAGGGTTTACGCATTAAATCAACTAGCACAAAAATGAAAGAGCAGGTATGCAAATAGGAGTGGGCTTGCTAATTTTAAGGGCTTAATCGGGGCGGTGTCGATCGGAGTGAAGCAAAGTGTTGTCACAATCGTACCACATAGAAAGTCCGTTCTAGTTAACTAGTGACTCTGAAATCTAACACCATCTCACCGGGAAATCTGAGTTTTACTTGGAACCAGTTCAGCGTGGCCGCAATACAAGTCTTCCATGACAGCTTTGCGAATGCCGAGAAGGAAAATTTCCAGCCGTTGGGACTATTGCGTATTTGATTGCGAGGCCGTAATTGTGGCTTTTCTTGAGGATGGAAATGCTCAACAAATCCGTTGGTGATTGTATGCTAGGCAGTTGTACGCAGATGAGAACAGCCGAGTGAACGGTTCTTGTACTGAGGATATCTGTCTGTTGTGATCGTGGATCGGATTCTAAACACAGCTATCCATGTCTCAACGAACGTCCGAGAAACAGTTTCGGTAGAAGTGTCACGTTAAGTTTCCGATGTGGCCATTGTATGAAGCGTTGGAAACAGTTCAGGAATTAGTGGAAACCTTTGGATGGGGGAGGTGGTCCAACGATGTCAAGGTGCACGTGTATAACTCTCGCCTCGGGTAACATATCAGCTAAAGTGATTGTGTGCAATGTATCTTACTTGCTTGACAAGAAATAAAATGCTTTGTCCATTTTGGATGTCGGAACGCATATTATGCCATACATAACAGTCAACGAGTAACTTGACAGTGCCTTGAATGCCAGGGCGAGAAAGCGATGCAGATGATCAAAACCAAATCACCGGTATTGCTGTGGAAAGCAAGGTCGTGGCTTTCCGGTCAAGAAATCTAAATAGACTCTAGAGTCGGAGTTAACAATGGATTACTGCGAGAGTTGAAATGATTAGTTTGTTCTTATGTCCGCGAATTAAGGATCCTCTTCCTGATGAGTTGCAATATCCACGAGGTTAAAAGCTTGACGTGATAGGTGCTGAAGATAGATGCGAGACATTACGTAAGAAACCGTGTTGTTAGTGGCATAAGCGTGACGAATGTCTGTGAATTGCGATTTTTACTTCAAATGACGTGTCTCATACGGTGAAAATCGATCGAAGGAACAGCGAAAGACTAAGGCATTTGGCTTGTGATTCGTAAGAACTGTGAAGGAACGTCCTTTAAGTAGACGTTGGGAGTGATTAATAGCAAGTTAAATAATCAGAGGTTCTCAAGGGAATGTGCTATATCGAGTTTAAGTAGGTCAAAACTTTTGGTAGCTAAAAGACAAAGGTTTAGGTTGGTTGTTGATCAGCTGCCGTACAACGGCTCCAACGGACATTTGTGATGCATCAGACCTGAAAACGAGAGGTGCGTCAACATCGGTACTAGTATCGCTAAGTGCG